>CAUYQV010069961.1:0-24820 GCA_963574575.1 Galagoides demidoff
GCCTGTAGTCCCAGCTGCTTGGGAGGCGGAGGCAGGAGACTCGCTTGAGCCCAGGAGTTGGAGGTTGCTGTGAGCTGTGATGCCATGGCACTCTGTCCAGGGGGATAGCTTGAGGATCCGTCTCAAAAAAAAAAAAAAAAAGAATTTTTCTCCAAGATAAACTTTATTTCAAACTTTTAACTACATGCCAAGAAAGTGCTTACTACTTGGGAAAAATTAACTTTCCAATATTTCACAGAAAACAAGTTAGCAAGGAATGTGCTTTATCAGTGAATTAGTAATGAAGACCTTTAACCCTGGCTAAAGATTAACAATGATAACTAGGTTTTTAAATTGGAGGCTTGTTGGTTAAACCTATTGTATTTTGAAAGAATTATAAAAACTCTGATTTCCCAGTTTGTGTATTAGGGCCAACGATGTGTGAAACAGCCTGTCAGAAACACTGCTGCCCATTCTGTCCTGCACACTGGACTTTCCATGCATTGTTACACTGCCAGACCCTCAGTGTAGCCCTCTAAGATTTGTTTTCTATTTTGTAGGGTTACCAACTGAAACTAAGTAGCATGCCCAAGATGACACAGCCTGAAATTGGCAATTCTGACTTGGTACAATTCTGACTCTTTGGAGGCTAGAGAAGTTGTGTCACAAAGGACAATCATACTAACTCAAGAAGACTAAAAAGCAAATTTACTAATTCATGCTTAGCTTTGGGCTGGTCATCCACACACAGCATTCCTTCCTGACTGGTGTGGCCACACAGGAGATCAAATTATAGGTCAGAAAGCCGAAAGCTATGCAGAGAATTACAGACTCATTCCATGGGAATTTCCACTCAACAATGGATATGTACTGCATACTCTTCACTATTCCATGGAGAATAGGGGGCCTGTTTAGAAGCAGGAAGACATGGAGAATTACTGCCTTCTGGCCCTCTTCCTGCCACCATTTCCTTACTTCTCATGCAGATCCCACCATGCAACTAACTTTTATTTTATTTTTTTTCATTCTACTAACTTTAAAACACCCACCACATGACAATATAATCACTGCTTATATTCCAGGCATTAAGATCAACTTTGGGTGTGTTTTTGTTTGTTTGTTTTGAGACAGAGTCTTAATTTGTTGTCCTGGGTAGAGTGTCAAGGCATCACAGCTCATAGCAACCTCAAACTCCTAGGCTCAAGTGATTCTCTTGCCTCAGCCTCCTGAGTAGCTAGGACTATTGGTACCCACCATAATGTCCGGCTATTTTTAGAGATGGGGGTCTTGCTCTTGCTCAGGCTGGTCTCGAACTCCTGAACTTGCCTTGACCTCCCAGAGTGCTAGCATTAAAGGCGTGAGCCACCATGCCTGGCCCATGTGTGTGCGTTTCTTAAGCAATATCTTGTGGGTAGGTAAAGCTCTTACTTAAAATAAAAATTCTATTGATTTCCACTTGAGAGGGTGATATCAGCCTGCAAAAATGATTAAAGACCACTAAACTGTAATATTTTAGACATATTCAGTTGACTGCTTACCACCCACTTAAAAGAGTCAGCTCATAGATTATATATTAATGCCTATGAAAATATTTTACAAATCAATAATGGTTAACAAAAAACTTTAGTAACCTTAACTTTGTATACTTAAGTGTAGGTTTGATACACTATCTAGACAACAGTCAGCCTTTTTCCTTTTTTAAAAATCGTCTCACTGGTACTGATTTCCTACCTTTAACCAGAAGGGAAGAGCTGGTCTCACTCATGTTTCTATTCCAACTAAATGAACCTCACCACTGCTGCAAAGGAGGATGGGGATACCTCATTTCATTCTAAGGCATGGAAAAGCATGGTGGGTCTGCTCCGACAGCCTTTGCTTGTCCTTTCAGCTTTCTTTGCAGGAAATGAGGAAAAAGAAAAGGATGTTTCCTCCCAGTTGGAGCCTTTGTATATCTATCTCCATGAGATTTCATAAAAGTTTTATGGAAAATTAAGAACATGTTAAACATGTTATTAAGTCTAAATTATAACCATCCCTTGCTATACAAGCTCCCCTCTGACAACAACCACAGATATTGCCTCTTTCCTGGACATCCATGTGGCTTAAAGCCTGCGCTGCTCAATCTAACTTATTAATACATATTTAAAGAAATTTATATTAGAGCTGCGCTGAGAACTGATCAATCCTCTTGTCCAAGGATCATTTTTGCAAGTGAGACATCTGCAGTCTTGAGAGGAGAAAGTACCTGCTTGAGGTCTCAGGACTTCTTGGTAGACACTCCATTCATCCTCCCAAATAGTTCCCCTTCTCACCTTACATGTCAAGTCTGAGGCCTGCACTGTTACGAGCTGCAGACCTCTTATTTACCTGCATCCCCCTCTTGCACCTGTTACAAAGCCTGGAACACCGGAGAAGCTCAGTAAACTGGAGATGAACAAAGGAGTGAAAATCCAGAGGCACCCAAGTTAAAGGCTAGACGTTGAGGCAGAGGAAGGGATTAGGTGTGTGAGGAAAGCATAAAAAGAACACTGGGTGGGTGGGGCTTCAGAGAAGCGCTGTCAATGGAGAATTAAGTACCCAAACCCTGAAATCAAACAGAGCTCAAATTTTTCATTCAGGCACTCAGCAAAATATTCACTGAGGGTTCACTTGGTACAGGCAATTGCTGGATGCAGGGGATGGACAGCCTGAGCAAGACAAACATAGACCCCATTCACACAGAGAGAATAAAATAAACACAGTTCAACTCGTGACAAATGCTATTAACAACAACAACAGCAGGGGTTGTGTAAGGAAAGGTGTGTGCAATTTTAGACAGCATAGTTAAGGGAAAGTATCTCTGAGGAGGAAGCGTTTCAGTTTGACACTCACATGGCCTTCCACTGTGGACAGCCAGCTGTGTGACCTTGTGCTGCTGCTCAACCTCTCTGAACCCCAGTTTTCTTATCTAGATTATGGAGACAATGCTGAATACCTCACAGGGCTGGAAGAATGTGAAGGTAAATAGACACGAGTCACCTGGCACACAGTAGATACTGTGATTATTGTCATTCTGGGACGGTCAGAAACCTATGACAAACGGGGAAAATTAGGAGAAAAGCTTGCAAACACAAGGTGTGCACAGGACCACCACTATTTCAAGAATCTACTTACTTGCACATCTCTTCCCTAATGGATTGCTAGTTCTAGGGCAGGGGTCAGGTGTCCTCCTCCCTGAACCCCAGCCCTGCTCTGCACCAGGAGAAGCCAAGAGCTAGGTGCGTGAGGGGTGTGGGCATTGGGGCCACCTGGTCACCGAGGAATTGCTCGCGCGGTTCGCGCGGTTGCCTGTCCCGGTGGCAGCCATCTTGGGTGTCTCCCCGGGGTGAGTTTCGTCACGCTGCCACCGGGCACAGGATGGCAAGGCGCAAAGGGGCGTGGGAAAAGGAGCCCCCTCCCATCGGGGACCCGGCACCACCCGGGGATTAGAGAGCGCCAGGGCCTCAGAATGATGGAAGTGGGGTGCTGTCGGGAAGCTGGGTGGCAGGGGTCCCCAAGGTGCAGGGACCCCTGGACAGAGGCCAACGACTGGGCTTCGGATCCCGGAGCCCGGGGTTCTGCCAGCAGCCGCCCGCGAGCGCGCGCCCCCGCCCGAGCCTGCGCGCTCCGCCGGGCTCTCCGCGCGTGTGCCAGCCGCCCCGGGCGGGCCCCCCAGCCGCTACTCACCGCTTCCCCCGGGCCGCCTCCCGCGCCACTTGCAGGTCACACTCTCGCCTCCTCCGCCGCCACCGGAAGCTCTCCTCCCGCCTCGGCGGCCCCGCGCGCCGCCGAGGCCCCGGAGCGCGCCCTCAGAGCGCGTTCTCGCGCAGGCCGCGGGCGCGCGTCGGGGCCGGGAGGCGCGGGCCTGGCTGGGACCCCACCCCGGGCTGGGCGCTGCGGGGCCGGGCCTCCCCGGGCAGACGGACCCTACGCGCCCGCGCTGTTGCTTCTGGCTGTGCGCAGGCCAATGCTATTGTTTCCATTTTGGTTTCCTTCATGGGGCTACCTCTTAATCGTTTCTGTACTCTAAGGGCCTTGCAAAGAAAGGGTCAGCAATGATTCACCACTCACTTGCTCATCTTATCATTGAAACCATTGTTTCCCAAAGTGTGAGAGCTTGGTACCACTGGTGCTATGGTCTTTAAAAAGTAACAAGAAGAACAACAAATTACTCTAGCTCCTTTATGGAGAACAGGCTGTAGGGACGGCAATATGCAGGCAGAAAAGAGGTCATTTAGACCTAACCAGGAGAGAGAGAATGGTGTCATGGACCAGGCTGGGGCGCAATAACAGTGGAGAAAAAAGTGAGACGCATTAGATCTAGGCATTTTTGAGGGTAAATGAAATCTATTATAATAAATGGTGAATTAAATTGGATCATGTTCATGGGTAGAAAGATTTTTTTTTTTTTTTGAGACAGAGTCTCACTATGTCGCCCTTGGTAGAGTGAAGTGGCTTCACAGCTCACAGCAACCACCAACTTTTGGGTTTAACTCATTCTCTTGCCTCAGCCTCCCAAGTAGCAGGAACTACAGGCACCTGCCACAACGCCCGGCTGGTTTTAGAGACGGGGGTCTCACTCTGGCTCAGGCCAGTCTAGAACTCCTGAGCTCAGGCAATCCACCCGCCTCAGCCTCCCAGAGTGCTAGGATTACAGGCATGAGCCACTGCTTCAGCCTAAAATATTCCATTTTTAAAGATGTAAATTCTCTCCCAAATAACTTATAAATGTAACATGATTTTAAGCAAAATTCTGAGAACACTAGTTGGTGTGATGGTGTATATGTACAACTTGACACATTGACTAAAATGTACATGGCAAGATAAAGAACTAGAAAAAGCCAGAACAACTTTGAAGAAAACAGTAAGATGGAGTGACTTGTCCTACAGATACAAAAGTTGTTATACAGTGATGGTAAATAAGAAAGGTGGTGTGTTTGTGCCAGAATCAACAATAGAGGTGCCATACATGGACCCCTGCACTTGTAAAAACCTGCTATGAGTTGGCATTGCAAGTTAGGGGAGAAAGGTTAGATACTCATTAAAGATGCTGGAACAATTCAATCTCTAAATTACACAATACACAAAACTCAACTGCAGGTGCATTAAGGGTCCAAATATGAAAAACAAAAGGGGTGGCTCTGGTTGCCCTTAATCCACATTCCCTCAGTTTAGCAACCCCAATACGTGTGTATGTATGCGATAACACACATACAAAATTTAAGCAATATTTTTCATAAACATTGGAGTGTCTTGGTCAGCTTCAGAATTCCTAGGAATGTACACTGTGGCAAGTACAAGACTCAACTGGATTTAAAAAAGAAAACAAAAAGGGTTTCTTCTATCAGGGAGCATATGGGCAGGGAAATAGGCAAGTAAGTATCTAAAATAAATGATAACAATTTGATATAAAACTTGCCATGGTAGAATGTGGAATCTGCTGTGTGACAGAGCTTTGACAACACTGGAGAAGGGATTGTCCAGGTTACCTGCAGAGTGGCCAGGAAAGGGAGGGTTAGTAGATACAAATGTATCAGTTATCTGTTGCCATAAAAATGCTACATCACAACCACAAAACCTTGGGAATATGCAACAGTAAACATTCCTTTTTGTTCCCAAGTCTGTGGGTTGGCTGCACACTACTGGGAACCTGAGCTGGACCATGCAGAGTTTACTCATGTGTCTGTGGTCAGCTGTGGACTGTCAGCAGCTTTGCTGATCTTTGCAGGGCTCTCTCACACGTCTGAGGCCTCAGCTGGGACAACTGGCCGACTTGGCTCTGCTCCACCTGCCTCAGCCCTCCGGCAGGCTGCCTGGGCAGAGTAGATAGATGTGCCCAAGGCCTCTTGAGCTTGCAGGTGGTGCACGGTCACTTCTCAGGCATCCTAATGGTCAAAGTCAGCCACAAGTCTGGCCCACATCCAAAGAGAAGTAAGACTTTGATCTCTCAATAGGAGTAGGGGCCAAGCACATTGCTAACAGGTGTAGATATGCAGACGAAGAACTGGGGGTTTCTTTTTCTTCAAAACTTCTATTTTGTGTAGTTCTTGCTTTTCCAGCATCCTAGTTTTTTTGTTTTTGTTTTTGTTTTTTTCAGGAATCCTCCTCCCTCACTATACTTGTTGATCTTGTCAGATTGTCAATCATGGGACTTTATCTTCTTATGCCTGCCACAGTCATGGGTACATGATCCAAGCTGGGCCAAACAGAATCCTGCCCTGAATTTATATGTGGCCACTGGGAAGGAGAAGTCACTCCCCTTATCGCACACATACACACATTTTGGGGTTGCTAAACTAAGGGAATGTGGATTAAGGGCAGCCAGAGCCACCCCTTTTGCCAGTCCACAGAAGTGAAACCGAGCCAAAAGATACGAGGGAGATAAAGTTCAGATGAAGTAATTTCAGGCCTGAGCTCAGCTAGACCTCCTGGGCTACCAAACCAACCCTCCCTCCTTCCCTCCTTCCTTACTTTTTCTTTTCTCTATTCTTTTCCTTTTTCCCCTCCCCTCCTTTCCTCTCCTTTCCTCTCCTCTCCTTTCCTCTTCTCTTTTCTCCTTTTTCTTACACTCTTTTGAGTTGGTTTTGTGCACATGGGGGTTGTTCACAATGTAGTGGTATTTGAGCTGAGTGCAATGGAGTTTGAAAAAGCAGAAAAGGAGATAGACAAAGGAAGAAGAAATGAGACAAGGAATGAAAAATAGAAAGCAGGTGTCTATGTGAGTTTCGCCATTATTTTAAATAAAGATCTTTCAGAAACACCTCCCACAAAACTGGAGTGGTATTTTTGTTTGATAGAGCAACTGAATGCTTGGGAATCCTCACTACATGTTCATCAACAGGGGTTGCACAACCTTTGCATTTTAGCATGGACTTTGACTCATTCAAGGAACAGCAAAAACAAAACACACTTAAGTCAGCAAAGGTGGGAAGACATTCCTGAGCATAATAAAGTTCAGTGAACTGGGGAAAGATCTTTGCTGAATGCCTTATAAGATGAAGATTTCATTAGGTGGGAAAGGAAAAGCAATGAAAACCATTATTTTTTTCCTCTAAATTAACTTTTTAATGAAAGCTTTAAATTCCAGATGATATTAGGCATGTTACTTTTGATGATAAAAGGAATATATAATCATATAAATTTGAAAAGTTCAGAAAAGTACATGTATACACTCAAGGCTACTCTCCAGAAACCTCCCCATTAGATATTTCATATGGTTCCTTCCAACATTTTCTTTTGTTTTCAGACCAGTCACACTTTTGTTCATCCTGTGCTTGAGTTTCATCTCTCTGGATGTGTTACTTGGAAGCACATGGCACAGCCCATAAGCACCCGGGCCCTGGATGCAGGCCCACCTGGCTTCTGATTCTACCTCTGCCCCAACAGGCCATGAAACCCTAAATAAATTAATTCTTTAATCTCTCTGTGCCTCACTAAAGTGGGGTAAAGCTAACACCTGCCTAATAGAGCTTTTGAGAAGATTATCTGAGATTATGTCCATACAAGGATTAGCAGAGAACCTGGCTCAGGGGGAGCCTTGCTAATAGAGAGCTGTTGTTCTAAGAGTTCCAGATTCCCAGCACATATGGTACTTCATAAATCTCTCTTCCTAGGTTTAAAGTCCTGTTTTCTCTATAGACCATGAACCCTTTAAAATAAGTAACTTATCTTACTCAACTTTCTATTCCCAGTGTCTAGGAAGATATCAGTAGATTCAGTATTCATTTGCTAAATATGCAGTTAGAATTGTGGTGCACATACTTTATGTTCTACTTTCTTCACTTTAAGTTTAGGCTGGGTGTGGTGGTTCATGCCTGTAATTCTAGCACTCTGGGAGGTGAATGGGAATCCCTTGAGCTCAGGCATTTGAGACCAGCCTGAGCAAAGAGAGCTCTGTCTATACCAAAAATAGAAAAAAATAGCACCTGTAGTCCTAGCTAGCTGGGAGACTGAAGCAGGAGGATCACTTGAACCTAGAAATTTGAAGTTGCCATGAGCTAGGCTGATGCCAAGGTATTCTAGCCTGGGCAACAGAGTGAGACTCTGTCAAATAAAATAAATGAAATAAAATAGAATATGTTCTATTCTACCTAGAATAGAATATATAAATATTTTCTCAGGTTGCTTTATAATCTTCATTATTCATTCATTCATGATGTTATTCAATAAATTCTTATTAAATGCTGTTTTTGCATTAGTATTATTCCAAGTGTTGAGGAATCTACATTGAATAGAACAAATTTAATACCCTGCCCTTGTGCAGCTGAGAGTCAAGAACAGTAGACTCCCCGACTGTTTTGGCACCAGCGACTGGACAGGGAGCCAGAGGGGATGAGATTCTCACAAGGGAGCACACAATCTAGATCCTTCCCAAGTGTGCTTTACAGTAGGGTTTGTGCTCCTATGAGAACTAATGTCCCCACCCCCATGTGACATAACCTAATGCCCATGTGACAGGAGGCAGAGCTCGGGCAGTGAAGTTAGTAATGGGGAGCAGCTATAAATACAGATGATTGCTTGCCTGCTACCACTCACCTCCTGCTGTGTGGCCTGGTACCTGTCTGTGTTCTGGGGGTTGGGGAACTGCAGGTCTAGAAGGTGAGACAGACAATAAACTCCTCCCCAACATCTAGATTAGTGTTTGATTAAATAGAATGCTTTCTAGATTAGCCAAGTGGGCACACAAAACCCATCACAATACTACTTTCCCCCTGATTTTATGTCTCCATTTTTACTTTTGCCTCTAACTATTGAAGAAGTTAAGGAAATTTCACCCTAAAATATGACTCCCTGGTATAAAGAATATTTTGAATTAAAGCCCATTCAAGGTGAAGAAAGGCTGGGGGAGGACTTTGCTCTGTCTGCATCCGCTGGACCGGCCTGATCTGAGATCAAAGGAGAAAACTCACACCCCTCCCTTTTTCCTGTTATCTCAAAATAGTTCAGGAATGAGGATCAGGAATGTAGGTGGACTTAGCCCAGATAATTTAAGTCATAAACACCTGTCTCCCAGGTTAATCTACGAGCCAGTCTATTTCTCCCCCATCCATTTGTCCTCCCTAGTAACCATTTATTCCCTGTGCTCTTTGATTTCCTCCCTTCCCTCTAAAAGATGTGTATCAGGATATATGAACTCCTTTGGAAAATTGAGTTATCATTCTGTAATGTCTCCTCCTGCACACAGTGAATAAATCCTTTCTCTTATTAACCTGACTTAATTGTGAGTTTATCTTTCAGGGAACTTTGAGGGAAAGGGCCCCTTAACTATCCAGTCTCTGATCTTTCAGGAATGTGAATTGAACCAGGTATCCTCTGCTTTTAAATCCTCATGAGCTTCTAGTTTTACATACAATAAAATCTGAACTCTTCCCTGTAGTCTATATTCCCTGACGATCTGGTCTGTCGTGTTTCTTCAGTTATATCACCATCCCCCTCGTTTGTGTTATATCGCCTGGAAAGGCTGACTTATTCCTACCCAGGGCCTGTTCCCTCTGTGTGGAATGCTCTCAGGTCAGATTTTACCTCCTATAAGAAACTGTCCCTGACCACGGATCTGGAACAGCCTCTCCCACTCCCGCTGGAGCTCATCACTCATTTATTTCTTTTACTGAACTGTCATTATTCAAAATTACCTTGTTTACCTATTTTTGACTTGTTTCTTTTCTATCTCTTCAGCTAGAATGTTCCACCAAAAGGGCAGGAATGCTGCCTGCTTTATTCCTCACTGTGTCCTCAGCTCCTAGACTAGTGCCTGCCAGGGACCTTCAGTGCCGAGATCCTGCTGCAGACCCTGCATGAAGACACTCCAACCTTTTACTTCTGCTCCTACAACTGGTTGCTGTGGCCACCACTGGAATGAAGCCGCCCACTGTCTGGGCAGGCGTGTCTGATTGGCTGAGCTGAGATCATAAGGTGTTTTCTGTAGAGGCCCACAGTTCCTCCCTCCCATTCAGACCCTGACGTTTCCTCACACCCCTCTCAGTCAATACACTCCCACTCCTAAGATCCTTCACACGTGTGCTTCACAGTAGGGTTTGTGCTCCGCAGGATCATACTATCCTGCTTTCTATGGTTGCCATTGTTAATTTCTGATTATTTTTGCCTGTTCTGGAACATTTATTATTCATATAAGTGGAATCATATGGTATGCACCTTTTTCTGCGTGTATGTCTCACTCCTCCCACTTAATGTGTTTTTTGAGATAAATCTATGGTGTTGGATGTAGCTGTATTTTGTTTCATCTCATTGTGGCATAGAATTCTGTTATAAGAATTTGCCACTTTTTTTGGTATTCATTTTCCAACTGATGGACATTTACAATATTTTCAGACTTTGGCTATTATAAATAAAGCAGCCAAGAACATTCAAGTACAAACGTTTTATGGATATAAGAGCAATTATTATTAATTTGTTTTTGGGTCTAGTTCTTGTTTTTTGGCATGTATTTACACATAAGTTCTGCCTCTAGAACAGTGTTTTTCAACCTTTTTTGTCTCACGGCACACTTGAACCTATAGTTAAACTTGCGTGGAACACTTAAATTATGTTAATCAAAAAAAGTAAAAAATAAAAGAATATACTTACTGTGTTTTGCACTTATTTTAAAAATAATTTAACTAATAATCCTTGAAAATTTTCTCAACATACCTAAGATCCTCTCCTGGCACATTGGTTAAAAATCACTGTTCTAGAGTGAGCTTTTGAAGATATGAAACTTGTATCACTTCCCATTTGAAAGCCTATTCTTCTTCTCTAGATAAAGTCCAACCTCCTTGGTACGGCATTCAAAGCTTTTTGATACAGGCCTCAGCTGCTAGTTAGTTTCAACTCCTGCCTCACACTTTTATGCGAGTATATTTACCAGCTTACTATTCCTGGAATGCATTGGGCGATTTTCCTCCTTTTTGCCTGGACTGTCTCTCCTCAAGAGCCTTGATTCCTAGAAAAACTGATACACATTCTTCAAGGCCCAGCTCAAAAGACACACCTCCAGGAAGCTGTCCTTAAATTTGCCAGATACTTTTTTTTTTTTTTGAGACAGAGTCTCAAGCTGTCACCCTAGGTAGAGTGCTGTGGCGTCATAGCTTACAGCAACCTCCAACTCTTGGGCTCAATTGATCCTCTTGCCTCAGCTTTTTTCTATTTTTAGTAGAGACAGGGTCTTGCTTTTTGCTCAGGCTGGTCTTGAACTTGGGAGCTCAAGCAATCTACCCGCCTTGGTCTCCCAGAGTGCTAGGATTACAGGTGTGAACTACCACGCCCAGCCTGCCAGGTACTTTCTTATACCCACTGGGTGCATGCTCTACTATTGACATTTGGTATTAATTATGCTTTGTTATTACTGCTGTTAAAATACTTGCTTCATTACATATATTTCTGTGATATATAGTTTATCTCCTCTTTTTGTTGTGGGCGGTTGGCAGGCAGAGAAAGAGGAGCTCAGAGTTGTAAAGTGACTTTCTAATGCCACATAGCTGCAGGTCTGCCTGATTGGGATTAAATGCTTTTAGCATAGGCTTGGCGCCAGTAGCTCAGTGGCTAGGGCACTGGCCACATACACTGGGGCTGGCCCAGCCCAGGCCAGCTAAACAACAATGACAACTATAACAAAGAAATAGGCGGGCATTGTGGCAGGCGCCTGTAGTCCCAGCTACTTGAGAAGCTGAGGCAAGAGAATTACTTAAGCCCAAGAGTTTGAGGTTGCTGTGAGCTGTGATGCCACTGCACTCTACTGAGGGTGACAGTGGTAAGACTCTGTCTCAAAAAATGAAATGAAATGAAATAAAATAAAATAAAATAAAATAAAATGCTTCTAGCACAGCATAGAATATATACTAGTTGGCATGTCCTAAATTAATAAAAACCAGGGATTGGAGCTCAAAGGTCCTCTAGAGTCAGGCAGGTCAATGAGAAGAGAACACCAGAGAACTGCTGAGCCGGCCCCAGTGGATACACAAACCCACCAAAGGGGGCAGAGACTGCTCAGCCAAGGAAATCGTTACTATGGGAATAAGTAACATGACCATACCTTCTTATTTGTTTTAAGAGAAGTACAAAATATGGAGTTTTATGTAAAATGTCTTAATTTGTGAATGTTAATAACTAAGTTATTTTAAATGCAAGGGAATGACTGTAAGTCTGGAGGGAAAAAATAAAAAATATAAATGTAAGGTAAGATAATCAAAGTATGTTTTGGGGCTGAATTCAGGTCACTGTTCACTAATTTTCTCCTTACACATAAAATTTTATTGTTCAAAATCTGCATTCTGATAATTTTTACTTTGGAAGATTGAGAACAAAAATGAAAAAAAATTACTGCTTGTCAGCAAAATGCAGATTCATTTGTAAACTAAGCCAAATCTAGCAGAAGACAAGAAATAACAAAGATGAGAATGAAATGAAATTGAAACAAACAAATACAAAGGATCTTTAAAGTGAAAAGTTGGTTCATCGAAAAGATAAACAAAACTGACAGACCATTGGCTAGACTAAGAAAAGAAGAGAAAGGGTTCCCATAAAACTCAGTCAGGAAGGAAAAAGCAGACGTGAGAACTGATACCACAAATGCAGAAGATCACCTGAGTCTACCATGAGCACCAGTGTGCATATAGCCTAGAGAATCTGGAGGAAATGGACACATCTTTGGAAACACACAATCACCTACGATTGAATCAGGAAGAAATAGAAACACAGAACAGACTAATAATGAGTAATGGGAATGTTTCAGTAATAAAAAACAAAACAAAACAACCCCCAGCCCAGAATCAGATGACTTCATGGCTGAACTCTGTCAGACTTACAAATAAGAACTGATACCTATCTTACTGAAATTATATTGAAATTGTTCCATAACATCGAGAAGGGGGGAATCATTCCATGATACCAGTATCACCCTAATACCAAAGCCAGGAAAGGACACAACATAAAGAGAAAATTACAGACCAATATTCCTCATGAACATAGATGCAAAACTCCTCAACAAAATGCTAGCAAGCTGAATCCAACAGCACATCAAAATAATAATAAATAATAACAATTATTGCCATTATTATTTACTATCTAGGGATGCAAGGACAGTTTAACATACATAAATCAATAAATGTGATTTACCATATAAACAGAATTAAGAATAAAAATTACACGATCATCTCCATAGATGCAGAGAAAGCATTTGTTAAAATCCAGCACCCCTTCATGATAAAAATCCTTAACAAACTAAGCATGGAAGTAACACATCTCAAAATAATTAAAGCCATGTATGACAAACCCATAGCTAACAGCATATCGAATGGATAAAGTTGAAAGCATTACTCCTAAGAACTGGAACAAGACAAAGATGACCACCTTCACCAGTTATATTCAACATACTACTGGCAGTAGTAGCCAGAGCAATCAGACAAGAGAAAGAAATGAAAGGCATCCAAATTGGGAAAGAGGAAGTCGAACTATTCATTTGCTGACAATTTGAAATTATATATAATAAACCCTAAAGATTCCTCCAAAGACTCCAAGAATTGATAACTAAGGTTAGTAAAATCTCAAGTTACAAAATCAATGTATACAGATCTATAGCATTTCTTTTTTTTGAGACAAAGCCTCAAGCTATCCCCCTGGGTAGAGTGCCATGGTATCACAGCTCACAGCAAACTCCAACTCCTGGGCTCAAGCGAGTCTCCTGCCTCAGCCTCCCAGGTAGCTGGAACCACAGGCACCCGCCACAACGCCAGACTATTTTTTGGTTGCAGCCATCATTGTTGTTTTGGCGGCCTGGGTTGGATTCGAATCCGCCACCTTAGGTGGCTGGCGCCTTAGCCACTTGAGCCACGGGCGCCAAGCCCAGCATTTTTATACAGTACCAATGACCGTGCTGAAAATCAAATGCAGAGTTCAATTCCATTTATAATAGCTGTAAAAATAATACTTCGGAGTACACTTACTCAAGTAGGTGACAGAGCTCTACAAGGAGAGCCACTAAACACTACTGAAAGAAATTATTAATGACACAAACAAATGGAAAAACATCCTATGCCTATGTATTGGAAGAATCAATATTGTTAAAATATTGTCCATTCTTCTCCAAGTGATGTACAGAGCCAATGAAAATCTCATCACAATACCATGATCATTTTTCATAGAATTAGAAAAGGAAATCCTATCTTCCATATGAAATTGAAAAAGGTCCCCAATAGGCAAAGCAACCCTAAGCAACCCCTCCCCCCAAACAATTTTTTTATAATTAGATCATAGCTGTGTACATTGATACTGTCATGGGGTACAGTGTGCTATTTTTATATACAATTTGAAATATTTTCATCAAACAGCAAAAAACCCCAATTTTTTTTAAAGAAGTCTGAAAGCATCACATTTCCTGATCTCAAATTATACTACAAAGCTAATCGAAACAGCATGATATTGGTATAAAAGGAGACACAATTGACGGAATAGAATAGAGAACCCAGAAATAAAACTATATACCTCCAACAGATTGATCTTTGATAAAACAGACAAAAACACACTGGAGAAACAACACCCTATTTAATAAATGTTGCTAAGAAACTTGGATAGTCACATGGAAAAGAATGAAACTGGACTTATATCTCTCACCATACACCAAATTAACTCAAAATGGGTTAAATGTAAGACATGGCACCATAAAAATTCTGGAAGAAAACTAAGAAAAGTAGGCTAAGAATTTATGCCTAAGGTCCCAAAAACAAATACAACAAAGACTAAAGTGAATAAGGAGGACTTAAGTAAGCTAAAAAGTTTCTGCACAGCCAAATCAATAATCAACAGAATAAATAGAAAACTTACAAAATATTCATAAACTATACATCCAACAAAGGACTGATATCCAGAGTGCACAAGGAACTCAATTCAAACTCACCAAGGAAAGAACAAACACACCTCTTAAAAAGTGGGCAAAAGACACAAATAGACATTTTTCAAAAAAAAAAAAAAAGACATAGAAATGGCCAAAAATCATGGAAAAATGCTCAATATCACTAATCATCAGGGAAATGCAAATTGAAATCATTATGAGATACCATTTTACCTCTGTCAGAGAAGCTTTTATTATTATTAAGTCAAAAAATAATAGATCTTTGGCCAGGTGTGGTGAAAAGGGAATGCTTATACACTGCTAGTGGGAATGTAAATTAGTACAATCTCTATGGAAAATAATATACTGATTCTTCAAAGAACTAAAAGTAGACTTACCATTCAATCCAGCCATCCTGCTACTGGATATCTACCCAAAAGAAAAGAAGTCATTATATCAAAAAGACACATAGGCTCAAATGTTTACTGCGGTGCAATTCACAATTGCAAAGACATGAAATCAACCTAAGTAGCCATCCATTGATGAGTAGATAAAGAAAATGTGTGTGTATGTATATACATATATATGCAGGTGTATGTATATAAGTATGTATGTGTGTGTGTAAATACATATATATACATATACATATACATATATACATACATATATATGTACATATGTACATATGCTATTTGGAAAGTATTTAGCCATGTAATATGAAAAATAGTATTAACAACGGCTGGACAGTCCCCTCCACCCCCACCAACACCATAGACTACTACTCAGCAATAATGAAGAATGAAATAATGTCTTTCACAGAAACTTGGGTGGAACTGGAAGCCATCATCCTACATGAAGTATCATGGGAATGGAGATACCACATGTACTTAGTTGAAAGGGGGAGGTAAGTGATGGATAGGCTCTAGGGCAGGTGAGTCCAACCTTTTTTCTTTTGGTCACGCATTGGAAGAAGAGTTATCTAGGGCCACACATTAAATACACAAACACTAACAAAAGCTGATTAGCAAAAAAAAGTCTATGAATAATTTTCATGATATCTTACACCACAGACAAGCAAAAAAGTCCTCACAAAATCAGCATGTGGCCTGTGAGCTGCAGGTTGGACCCCCTGCTACAGAGTGGTATACATCCTAGACTTCTGAGACTCAGAAGGGGCGAGGTGAGAGGGGAGTGAGGGAACAGAATTACCCGTCAGGTACAACATATACTATTTGGGTGACAGGTATATTGAAAGCTCTGACTTCATGCATTGTATCATGTATCAAAAAAAATTTATGCATCCTAAATTACTGAAATAATAAAACAAAAGAAAAGTATGATAAAAAAGAATAAAGCCAGTGCTGCTAGAAGGAATGGCAAGGGGAAAAAACATACAAGAGTTTGGCAAAATCGGTGCAAGCATCCTATGAGAATCAGTTGCCTGTATAAAACTTATAATACTGTACTGTAGAATATACTGTATAATTTATTATTATTTATAAATCATGTTCTATACATCCTTTATATCAGCATGCTTATAATCAACCTATTATGTGTAGATATATATCATCCACCTTTTTCAGCGTACTGGTGGTTAAACATTTAACTGCATACCACTGGCTCAAGTCCTAATCTTATTTGACTATCTATTCTCCTCCCATGTCACCTATGGGTTAATCTTAATTACTTGAAACCAATAATTGTTATTCTAATCTCTTTCCTTGTCAATTATTGGTCTTCATGGAAGCCTATTCTTGCCAATGAGATGTGAGTGGAAATCTGCTGGAGGTTTTTGGGTAATGTTTCCTTGCTCTCAAAAGAGATTTTCAGAGCGTATTTTTTTTTAATAGGTAGACTTTGTTAGGTCTGCTGATACCTGGAATCACGGCAGCCATCTAGCTCCCTTGAAGAGGGCCAGCTGATGACAAAGCCACGTCCTAAAGATGGCAAAGTGAAAAGATACAGAGAACTTTGCTCCTGATGGCAGTATTGAGCAGGTAAATTAAGCAAATCTGGAGTGATTATTCCTTCTTTTGTACTAAAAAAAGTCTCTCTATGTTTAAGCTGATTACATTGGGGCTTCTATTGCTTACAGGCAAAATGTCCTCACTGGCACCCCGATCCTGTGAATAGTTTGTGTGTTAGTTGTTAAGTGACTGTCTTTCTGCTCCAAACCCAGTTTTCTGTCGTATGCTTTGTGATTCTAGGACTCTGCCAAGCATACCTTTGTTTTGTCAGCCTAGGGATGAAAAAGTGAAAGTGGAAGGAGGGACACGTCCCTTCCCATTTGCTTCTTACTCTTGTCGCCACTTCAGCCTTGCCTCATTCAGAGCTAGGTTTCCCCCATAATCCCAGACTCAGCCTCATTGCACTCTTTCAAAGATACAGCACTAACAGGTGGGGCCCCCTCCTCAGCATTCTGGGTCCCAGACTGATGGGACCTCACCTCCATTCTCAGGGGCATGAGCATCAGCCAAAATGTTCTCTGTCCCCCAAGTCTCTAAGAATTCATAATCCCAGCCTCTTTCCTTCATATCCCCAGCATTAGGGATAGCAGCTGATTTCTGCAGTTGCTACATTGCGATGGCTTCAGTGTTCCATTGTTTAAACAACTGTTTGGGTTAAATATTCTATTTTTTCTTTTTCTTTTTTTTTTTTTTGAGACAGAGCCTCAAGCTGTCCCCCTGGGTAGAGTGTTGTGGCATCACAGCTCACAGCAACCTCCAACTCCTGGGCTCAAGCGAGTCTCCTGCCTCAGCCTCTCAAGTAGCTGGGACCACAAATGCCCGCCACAACGCCTGGTTATTTTTTTGGTTGCAGCTGTCATTGTTGTTTGGAGGGCCCAGGCTGGATTCGAACCCGCCACCTTAGGTGTATGTGGCTGGCGCCTTAGCCACTTGAGCCACAGGCACTGAGCCAGGTTAAATATTATGTTAAAATAACTTCTGTAGTTTATATTTTCCTGATGGAGACCCCAACTGATAGAATGACTCAATGGACATTTGCTGATGGCCTCCCCATGCCATTGCTCCCCCTCTTCTGCTGAAAGTAACAGTCACCTGTCCCTGTTTAGTAGCAGCCACTTGATTTAAGTGGGATTGAACCCATATTTCAGTTCTAGGATTATTTGCTTACTTCTGTCTCATCCCCTGAGCTGCAGTTCATGGCTTAGGGAAGAGGCATATGTCCCAGCCGGGGACAGAGGAAGTGCCTCCAGGGTGATATACTATGAGCTCTGGAGCCTCCAGGAAGAGACAGGCATTTCTGGGAGGGGGGTGCACCTCACAGGGCTGGACAGCGAGGCTGACTCAGTTGGGTGCAGAGTGCAGAGGTGGAGAGAAACCTAGTGCTTAACCTGCATGCTGAGCCTCTGGAGCCAGTGTAAGCTCTGGGCTCTCCAGCCAATAAGTAGAAATAAGTTGAGCTACATTTTCAGTTATTTTAAGGTTACCAGATTTTAACATTGGTAAAGCGAGACACCATTGACGGGGGTGGGGGGTGGTGGTGGGGGGCAGTGGTGGGGTGGGGGGGTGGTTCTTAATTAAAAATTTGGTCTATGTGGAGCAACAAAAATTTTCATAGAACGCAAAAATAGTATTGTAATATATATATTTTTAATTTCAACATAAGTACAATTTACAAATATAATACATTAAAAAAATTATGTATAGGGTGGGCCTGTGGCTCAAAGGAGTAGGGCACCAGTCCACCTGGGTGACCTTGCCCAGGAGGGGCTTTGGGAGTTTATATTAGCCTTTTCATTTCCAAATGAAGTTACATTAACCTCTTCATTCCCAAATGGAGTTACATTAACCTTTTCAGCAGCCAAGTATATTCCCTTCCCTTTGTTTTGCATTCCCTACCTTGTCTTGCATTCTTTCCAAAAATCAGGACTTTTTAAAAACACCGTGGGACACAGGACAAATTGTTAAAAATTGGGACCGTCCTGCCTGGTCACCTTAGATTTGCAATCTAAAGAATCCTAAGCCATGGATGGGGAAAGGAAAGCAGTGTTTCTTTTACTTATTATTTTTTCCCTCGTGCTTCAGCCTCTGGAGTAGCTGAGATTACAGGCACCCGACACAATGCCTGGCTATTTTTGTTGCAGTTGCCACTGCTGTTTTAGCTGGCTGGGGCCAGGTTTGAACCCGCCACCCTTGGAATATGGGGCCAGCGCCCTATCCACTGAGTCACAGGCGCCTCCCCAAAGCTGTATTTCTTGAGCACACAGCTGTGTAGAAACTGTGTTGTCTAATCCTCCTTGGATTGCAGTTTCCATATTACACATGTGGAAGCTGACTAAATCTCAGAGAAGTCAAGAGTTCTGCTCAAAGTCACACAGAGTGTTAGTGGCAGAGCCTACATATTTTTTCAGACATTTTGTGATGAAAATAACTATAATTCCAGTGTAGCTGGCAGCAAAACTAGAAAAATTTAGGGGCATGTACATAGGCCGCTATGCAAGTTTGAGACAGACCGTCTATGTTTTCATTAACAAGAAACACAGTTGACAGCATCCTTTTGATTCACCTGTGCAAATTTCAACTTGCCTGGCTTACCAATATTGCCAGTAGGCCGTCATTTGTTTCTGTAAGTGTGGATCTTACACTTCTAGATGTTCGTGTATCTCTAAACTTTCGTAATAACTCATGTATTTGAAGAGGAACAAATAGAAAAGGAGATTTTATATAGAAAGTCCCAGTCATTCTGAAAGGATATTTTCCTTAATTCATTGAGGCATAATTAGTATAAAGTCTACTGCATGACTCATGGGGAGTTGTGTAGCTCATTACTCTTTGACCAGTGTATACACATTTGTGTATCTACCACAACCATCAACATATAGACTATTTCCAGTGTCCTAAAAATGTCCCTTGTGCCCTTTTTCAGTCAAGTCTCACCCCAACAACCACTAATCTGTTTTATTTAACTATCAATCAGCTTAGCCTTTTCTAGAACACCAAATAAATGGAATTGTTACAGTATGTAGTCTTTTGTTTTACTCAGCGCAATGGTGGTGAGATTCATCCCTGTCATTGAGAGTTTCTACATCATTCCTTTTTATTGATGAGTAGTGGCCCCTCATATCACTCTAGGCAGGAGTTTTGAAACCAGCTTCATGGGATGTACTATGTGAGAATGCGGCTTTGATCAAGAGGCTTTAGGACTGGCGCCATAATTTCTGGACTGTCCTGAGGATGACACTGGGGATGTGAGGGCTGAGGTACTGGTGCACTGGATGGTTCTATTCAGGGGGCTGCTCCAGGCAGAGGTGGCCTCTGCAGTTTCTCTCTACCTCAATCCAGCAGCTTCTCTACACCATCTTGTCTTAGGGTCTACTTGACCATTTTTCAGGGCAATCCTGACAATGAACACATGAGGTGGGATTGCAGAGGAGGACCCAGGGGAAGGATGATCTTGCTCAGAGTCGGTAGGCATTGTGTGACAGGGTTAAGGTGAGGACCAAGGTTTCTCCCTCCAAGTACATGATTCCCCCCCGCCACCCCCCCGTTCCTTTCTCACTGTCCCCTGCAACATCCTCCCTTGCACAGGAAGAATTCTCTGTTGTCACTGAGCTCATCTTGTTAGTCAGTTCTTGACATTCCTGGCTGTCACACAGCATGGAAACTTACTTGAGGAAAAATGCCTTGGATTTGTTTTGGGTGGACAGGTAGGGAGGAGAAAATCATATGCTTTCTTTGAATGACATTGGAGAAAAGAGGGTTTATTACTTTATTTTTTTTAAGAACAGTTTATGACGTATTAAAAAAAGGATTTCTTTCTTTTTGCACAGTTTTTGGCCAGGGCTGGCTTTGAACCCACCACTTCCGGCATATGAGGCCAGTGCCCTACTCCTCTGAGCTATAGGTGCCACCCTAAGAAAAGGATTTCATACAAGTGTCTTGAATTAAAAAAATCCTTGAGCACATTTTCTATTTAATAGTTGACACTCAAATATGTCAGCACTAGTAATGTTTTTGCCTTGTTTAAAGATGCTGATAGTTAATTTACATATAGCTGGAAAAAAAGTCTGGCTATTTCAGGGCAATTTCTAGCAGCCTGAAAGCAGCTAGACTTTCTCAACCAAAATGCAGCCTGCCAGGTGTGTATTTGATTTTTTATATATGTTTGTATGCTGCGAAGGCCAAAATATGTTTGATTCATTTAGGGCAAATGTTTCAGTGAAGTGTGCCAGAGCTTGGAAAATGCATTTGGACTGACATTCTGTTTCCCAGCTGAGTAGTGGATATGTGTCCTTATGGTCCAGTGTACTCTAGCCAGTATCATGTCGCTCAGGGCTCTCCATTGCAGACAACAGAGGCCCCTTCCTCCTGGTGAAAACAGAAGGGAATTTGTTAAAGGATTTTAGATAGTTTGCAAACCTCCAGACTGTTTGAAGAACCAGGCACAAAACAGTTGGGAGAAACAGTCAATCACATCTTAGGGGTGTTGTAGCAAAACCAGTGCTGCCATTACCACCTGCCTCTCGGCACCTGAAGTTCTGGGGACTCAGCCACAGAGCTGTCCAGGTGAGCCTCTCATGTGCTTCCACTGTCCACTACCACATCCAAATCTAGTGATGCATCGACAGGCTGAACCCAGGTCACACACCTGTTTCCACATTGCGAAGGGCCTATTAGCCCCTCATCCCTGACAGCACCATGAAACAGATTAGGAGGGGCTTGGAATGGTGGTGAGGAAGTCAGCCTTCATTCTCTGCCACCAATATACTCACCAGAATTTGACAGAGACCCTGACATTGGGGGATCAGAGTCAGAGCCACTGTTGTTTCATTAAAGGCAAAGGTTCAAAGTCTGATTTTGAGCCTTGGCTTCTGAATTTATGAAATACGACTAAAACCCCTTCATTACTGCCCAGATGCAGTGGTTCGTGCCTGTAATCCTAGCTGTCTGGGAGGTTGAGAAGGATGGATTGCTTGAGCTCAGGAGTTCCAGAGCAGCCTTAGCAGGAGTGAGAACCCATCTCTAAAAATAACCAGGCTATTTTTGGGCACTTGTAGTCCCAGCTACTTGGCAGCCTGAGGCAAGAGGAACACTTGCGCCCAAGAGTTTGAAGTTGCTATGAGCTATGATGCCACAGCACTCTACCCAGCATGACAAAGCCCCCAAACTCCCTTCATTACAGAGCATGATGAGTACTTGGAGCTCCCCTTAGAAGAGCACTTGCTGTTTCATGCTCAGAGGGACTTGGCTGGTTGCCTCCAGCTGTCAGAGTCTTCAGGACCCACCTACATTTGGGGGCAGAGGTCATGCTCTTTCCAGGTTCCCCCCACCAGTGCCCAAGTATGGTGGGAAGGCCAGGGCTTGTCTGTTTCTCTTTGCTCCGGAGCTCACCCTGGGGCTGGGCCGGCTGTGTGCCCTGTCTCATCGGCACCATGTTCCTTTCCCTGCCCAGTCTGGCTGCCTCGCCTTATAACCACCAGTAAACCCCTGCATCCTAACTCTGTCCCAGCCTCTGCCTCCCAGGAGACCCAACTGACACATGGGGCTTTCATGAGGACAAGATGAGGCAATAATCCGTGAAAGCACTGAATGGAGTGTTTGATACACAATTTTAATAATTTCATGATTCCTCTTTCCATTTTATTTTATGTCTAATCCAAGGGAAACTGCCAATGTCTTTACCTTCAAAGATGTATATTGAATTCCTTCACTATTTTTTTAACCACCCCCAATGCTGCCACCCCAGTCTGAAGTACTGTACTCCAACATACCAAGAACTGTGTCTTAAATGATTCTACCACAGTTCTGGAGGCCGGAAGTCCAGAGTCAAGGTGTCAAGGGTGAAAGTGTCAGAAGGGTTGGTTGGTTCTTTCTCAGGGCTATGAGGGAGAGTCTGCTCCACACTTCTCACCTGCCTGCTGGGGGGTTGCTGCTCCTCTCTGGAGTGTCTTGGCTTGTATGAACTTCACCCTGTGCCTGCCTGCATCATCACACAGTGCTCTGTGTGTGTGTGTGTCCATTCAGCCTGTGTCTGACGTCATCATCACATGGTGTTCTCTCTGTGTGTGTCCGTGTGTGTCCCTTCATCCTGTGCCTGTCTTCATCATCACAGGGTGTTCTCTGTGTGTGTGTGTCCCTTCACCCTGTGCCTGCCTACATCATCACATGGTATTGTTTCTGTGTGTGTGTCCTTGTGTGTCCCTTCACCCTGTGCCTGCCTGCATCATCACATGGTGTTCTCTCTGTGTGTTTGTGTGTGTCCCTTCACCCTGTGCCTGCCTGCATCATCACACGGTGTCCTCTCTCTCTCTCTCTCTGTGTCCCTTCACCCTGTGCCTGCCTTCATCATCCTCTGTGTGTGTGTGTGTGTTCCTTCACCCTGTGCCTGCCTACGTCATCACACGGTGTTCTCTGTGTGTGTGTGTCCCTTCACCCCGTGCCTGCCTGCATCATCACATGGTGTTCGCTGTGTATGTGTGTGTCCCTTCACCCTGTGCCTGCCTACATCATCACATGGTGCTCTCTGTGAGTGTGTGTCCACATTTCTTCTTTTTATAGGGCCCACTGTACTTCAGCATGACTGCATCTAAACTTAATTCTATGTGACAAAATCGTATTTCCATTGAAGGCCACCTTGTGAAGTATGGGGATTAGAACTTCAGCATATGATTTTTGGGTGCACACTGTTTAACGCATAACAGGCCTGAACAAAGCCTCTTTTTTAAATTTTATTTATTTATTTTATTAAATCCTAGCTGTGTACCTTAATCCAGTCATGGGGTACAGTGTGCTGGTTTTATATACAACTGAACAAAGCCTCTTAACTGGTCTCTTTGCTTCCTTTTCTGCTTTACTACCCAGGATTCAGGATACACCTGAACCCGATCATGTTATTCCACTGCTTGGGTCCCTCAGTGGCTTCCTACCCTGGGAGCACCATCCGGCCTGGCCTCCTCACTGGACTCACCACGTCCCTGCACTCAGGCCTGGACACGTCTCTCAGGGTCAACTCAGGGACCCAGGGCTACTTCCCTTAATGTGTTAACTTCTTTCCCACTGGATGGAAAATGCACTGGCTGTTTTGCCTTATCTGGAAATCTCTTTTTCCTGCTCCTTTCCTGACCAGCTCTTTTACTTTATTTAGGTCTCAGCTCAAATGTCACTCATTTAAAGAGGTCGTCATTGGATCCTTCAAGTTAAGAATATATATAGGTCAGGATCTGTTGTATTATGCTGTACTAACAAATAGCCCATAAATCTCAGTGACTTACAACAGTGAGTGTCTATCAATAGTCACCTGTAGTTCTGGTCCATAAAGGCTTCACTCTGGGACATAGGCTGATGACAGCCTTCACCTGGGACATTCCTGGACTTAGGGCAGAGAGAAGAGAGATGGTGAACCCGAAGCTTCTGCCAGGCAATAATACACATCAGTACCAGGTACATTTTATTGGCCAAAATAAGTCACATGGACGCTCCGAGTTCTGCAGAGTGAGGATGAATAGAATTCCTACCAGGAGTATAAAGTATTCATCCTATAGGGATGGATAAGTCCTTGAGGCCAAGCCTGAAGTCAGGGAGCTGGAGAAGTAGAATTCTCCCGAGGAAAGGTAGCAAATATTTTGAGCAATTATCTACCAGAAAGGTCACCTGCCATCTTTATTTTCTTTTACTCCCTCATGTTTTCTTTCATAGCAATTATTAAAATTGTGAATAAATTTGCATTTATTTAGAAACAGTGAATGTGAATACATCATTGAATGTATCACAGAAAGAGCAGACTCTGTACCCAGATGAAATTAGGTGTGAATCTCAGTCCTGCCTGGTATATGACCTTGGCAAATTGATAAATAGTATTGTGTTCTTGTTTCTTCACATTTATTTTTTATTTTTTATTTTTTTGAGACGGAGCCTCAAGCTATCCCCCTGGGTAGAGTGCCATGGCATCACAGCTCATAGCAACCTCCAACTCCTGGGCTCAAGCAAGTCTCCTGCCTCTGCCTCCCAAGTAGCTGGGACTACAGGCGCCCGCCACAAC
>CAUYQV010069962.1:0-14675 GCA_963574575.1 Galagoides demidoff
AAAGTAAACCAGATTCCATCCTCAGTGTGAGGGACACATAGACCCAAATATGACAGGGTCAGCCAAATTATGTCATCACATACATTCTCTGTCTCTCATCTCTGTCTCACAGATGTGTTAAATAATATTATACATTTCAGGATGTAAGTTCAGTCTGCTCCCCTCTTAGATGACATAGTTTCTACCTAGAGAGGTCAATGTCACATCTAGGGATGCTTTGTTTTGAATTACCACATGCGCAATTTCATGAATTCTTCAGGTGAGGTGTCCCTTGGCCCTAGAGGTGTGAGCTAGCTCCTTTTTCAATTCATGTGCCAAATACAGTGTATGATGTTTCCCAAGGGTCACCTCTTTTGTAAGTTACAAAATGAAGACATTTAGGGGGAGGAGCCGAACTGAAATCACTAGTTCAGGTTTTGCATCTCAGAAAATGGAAACCCAATCCATTTTCTTTCTTAAATTATTACCTAGAGAGCCTATTTGCTGAAAGGGGAAACAAATGGTCCAAAATGAGCCATAGATAATGTTAGGGACTAATCTGAGGGCAGATATCGGTGTATCAAGGTAACAAATTCCTGGTCTACATTGCAGTCATGAGTTGTTTTTTTAAACTACTATATTTGGAATTTTTGTAGCAGGAAGTATTCTTAATTGAAATATTGTGTAAATCAATATCCTGTGTCATAGTTTAGAGTGAAATATTAGATGTATGTCATTATATTCTGAGTAATCTAAGGATGTCCACTATTATTTCTACTAATAATAATACAAGTAACTATTATAGTTATTTATTTGATGTTTACTATGTACCATGAACTATACTAAACACTACACATATTTATTCATTTAATATTGACTTCAATCCTTCAATCCTGTGAGGAAGGGACTTTAACTACCCTTTTTGTTGTTGTTGTTGTTGAGACATGGTCTCACTCTGTCACCCAAGCTTGTGCACAGCTGCCTAGAACCTGTAACTCCTGGGCTCAAGCAATCCGCCTTGGCCTCTGAAGTAGCAGGAGGCAGAAAGAGATTAAGAATCTCATTCCAGAATCCACGTGTCTGGATCATGGATCAGTAGAAATAGTGCAACAGGGGCTTTAGCTGGGCTGTTTTGAGTCTGTTCCTGCATGTATGTTTCAAGGGTTAACCTGAAATGTGGGTAGAAAGAATCTGGGAGCTGTCCTCTTGGTTTCCGCTCTCCTATTCCAGGAGTCTCCTCTTTTCTTTAGTCATCACTATTATCTTTCTTAGGTTCTCTGATTCATCTAGCCAAAGAGATGGCAGCTTTTCAGCCAGAGCCCTGACACCACTGCACATGCCAGATGGTTTGTACCTTGCCAAGATAAAAAAAAATTGGAAACATATTTGTACATTTCTACTGAAAAGTATATTTGCCATTGAAATCTGTCTGCTTCTGTTTATTCTCCCGTGCCCTCAGTACGTTGTTTTTATATTATTTGATGTGAAGGAATCCATCATTACTGGGAGCAGAAGAAAAAGTCTGTTGTTTAGATTTTTCAGATATTTGAGAATTTTCCAGATGTTTTTCTGTTATTGATATCCAGTTTGATTTTTTGTGGTCCAATAATATACTTAATACGATTTCTATCCTTTTAATTTTATTGAGGTTTATGTCATGGCCAGAATGTGGTTCAGCTCGTGTATTCCATGTACACTCGAAAACATGATTTATTTTCTTGTCGTTTTAGAATGGTCTCAAAATACCAATTAAATCAAGTTGAATTTTTGGTGTTCAGATTTTCTATATCTTTACTGGTATCCTGTGTATTGGTTCTTTCAATTATTGGGAAAGAAGTGTTAAAATATCCAATTATAATTGCAACAATATAATTAGACTATAATTAGCCTATGTTAATTGGAAATTATTTCATATAACTATATCATATTTCAATTCTATGAGTTTTGCTTTATGTATTTTTAAGTTCTATTATTAGATAGATGCATAGATATTTAAGATTTATGTATCTTCTAAGGAAATGGATTCCTTTAAGATTTTATATTCTCCATTCTCTGATAATGTTCCTTGTTCTGAAGTCTACTTGGTTTCCTATTAAGCCAGCCAGCTCTTTGATGGGTGTTGCCATGGCTTATCTTTTTACATACCTTTAGAGTTAACCTACCTATTCTTTATCATGAGTTGGCATTTTATAGATAAATGATTCTTGCTTTTTATCCTGTTTGACAATCTCTTTTACTTGCAGTGTCTAAATGATTTACAAGTGTTGTAATTATTAACATCATTGGACTTACATCTACAATTTGCTAGTTGTTTCCTATTTGTGTCATCTATTCTTGCAACTCTTTTTCCTCTTTTCCTGGCTTCTTTTGATTATTTTTTTAGAGACCATTGAAAAAAATGGCCTTTTTTCAATGGCCTTAAGAAAAGGCCATTGTTCTTGTAAAAGAGTTCTTTTTCTCTTGTTCTTGTAAGAGTTGTTTTTCGGCAGTGGCCATAGCTCAGTGGGTAGGGCGCCAGCCACATACACCAATGCACCTGTAGTCCCAGCTACTTGGGAAGCTGAGGCAAGAGAATTGCTTAAGCCCAAGAGCCTGAGGTTGCTGTGAGCTGTGATGCCATAGCATTCTACTCAGGGCGACAGCTTGAGACTCTGTCAAAAAAAAAAAAAAAAAGTTGTTTTTCCAAATGTGCAAACTATTTGTTCAGATAAAGTGAATTGCAAGAATTTCTCAAAGATAACAGTGAATGTATTTATTAGTTCGTAGGATTATCTTTCTGCACAAGGCTCTCCTGGAGCAAAAGTTATGTTATGTTAACACAGGTCATCTCAGCTCTCAGTCCCAATAGCTAAGTCTACACACTTGGAGAATGGGTAAGTGTGGCATTATTACACACTTAAATAGTATACAGGAGCAAAACTTAACATATCAATGTGTAGTAAAATGAAAATGATGAATCTAAAAAACAGTACAAAAGTCAAGTGGGTAATGAACACATACAGTAGGAAATCATTCATGTGAATTTAAGAACATTTGAGCAGTAAACCTACAGATGAGAACAGGGAAATGGTGAAAGCAAAATCAATACAGTTCTTTGCCCCTTCTTCTACAGGGAACAGAGAAGGATACGATCAGGGAATGTTACAATGGGAAAGTGAAAGGTGCCGTCATGTATTAAGGTCGGTACACTATTCATGGCTCCTCGGTTTATTTTAATTAGTATACATGGCCAGGCAGGGTGCCTCACACCTGTAACCCTCGCACTCTGGGAGGCCGAACTCCTTAAGCTCAGGAGTTCAAGACTAGCCTGAGAAAGAGCAAGAAGCTGTCTCTACTAAAAGTAAAAAAATTATCCAGGCATTGTGGTGGGAGCCTGTAGCCTCAGCTACTTGAGAGGCTGCAGAAAGGGGATGACTTGAGCCCAAGAGTTTGAGGTTTCTGTGAGCTATGACACCACGGCACTCTGCCCAGGGTGACAAAGTGAAACGGAACCCTCCTCCCACAGAAAAAAGTATACATTGCGAAGTTTTGTTTTTTTGAAATATTTATTAATTTAAGAAGGTAAAAGTGCTCAACTTGTATGTTATCCAAAACATACTCCCTTTTCTAATCTCGTATCAGCAGACATTCAGGCATCAGGAAAGCTGACCATTTTCAAATTGCCTCTCCACGCTGGTCTGCGGTTTTATCTCTAAAAGATAAGGAGCTAATGTTGTTATCATCACTAAGGTTTCTTACAGATATTAAAATCCTTTGATTTTATAACTATTTTCAAACCTGCCAAAGGCATACTTCTTGGTTTTAATTAATTGCTGTGTTCTATTTACTTATTTATGATCTTCAGACTTCAATGTGGTAAAATTGTAAATACATTTCGTATGATGTTCAGGTGGGTGGTAAGACTAAAGGTCCCCAAACACTTCTTTATTTAAGTGGGTGGCTGGAAATATGAGTATCCTAACCTTTTTCTTTCTGTAGAAAACTTTGCCTGCATGTATGCAATTTTTTATATTCTTCCTGGAAGATTTGCCTTCGTCAGGATTATAGGTTTCAGGATACAGGAAACTAGATTAACTCTCTTTTCTCCATCAATTCAGGAATTAATTAGTCTTCGATTTCTCTCTGTTAGTTAACATAAATATTTGACACAGGAGAGATTCTTGCAAATAACATTTTAGCAAAATGTATTTTTCTGTGATTTCCTACAAGCTAGCATTTCTCGTCATGAATATACTATTACGTTCATTAATCCAGGGCAGCATGTGTGTTACACAAAATCATATATACATAGCCGTGGGGACCTGGAGATGATTGTTAATGAACTGCAGCCCCCCTGACAGAGCACACAGCCTCAGACACCCTGTCTTGCCCCATTTTTCTCTTGATTCCTCCTCAGTCTCAGACTCCAACAGACTGTCTATAGTCTTCTTTACCCTCCAACCTTACTGCACACCCCCTCTTTTTTTTTTTTTTTTCTTTTCTCTCCTTGAATGCTCAGGCTACAGCCACCAGGTCCAGGCTGCTCATTTCCTACAGATTTGGATTTACTCGCAAGGAAACTTAGAGACGGGGCTATTGCATCTGACTATAGCTTTCAGTCCCCTAAGATGCGAGGCCTCCTGAGACCCTCTTCAGATGCTAATGTTCACACAAAGTGCAAGAGCCCCAGCTGGCCTTCACCTGCAGCCCTGACAGGCAGGAGCCTCCAGAATGAGATTCTGGTTTCCATAAAAATAGGAAGGGCACAAATGGTAAATGACAGAGATCTAGCACAAGCTATAAAATTATTTGAAGCCTGCTTCCAGACAGTTAAAACTAATTGCTGTGAACACAAAGCCCAGGCAGGAGTGCCCCTTCTCCTTTCTTCTTTGTGATTCACTTGAGATGGAGTGACTTGAATCCTCTGCTAATGCCTACACCTAAAATTAAATGATGCCGCTACATTTAAGATGCAGCCGTCGTTAATATTCAAGTATGTTTTAAGCACAGGACAAAGTGCTACGTGGTAGTGTGAACATATTAATGGGTCATTTAGAGTTGTCCTTAGCTGTTTCCTTGGTCTTACAGGGTACACAGCTGAAATGTCACATGATTGTTTTGATTGCTAGTGTTAGGTCGTTTTTCTATTATTCCTGGGCATAGTTTACAGCCTGTTCATTTTATTTTTATAAAACAGATTTGTAAGTGAAAGGCTACTTAATTCACCAACATATCCCGGGATTCAGTGAGCAGAATACAAGCCAGGAAGACTCCTTTCTTTGTGTTCTTTGGGGGACCAAGTCCAGCGATGAGCTGTGCAGTCCTCTCTCTGTCCCTCTCTTCTTTAGTGTGGTACACAGGATATCAGTGAGGCATCCTGTTAGACTAAGCTCCCTGGACCAGATCTTTTGCTGTAAGAACACTGGGATTAAAGTGGTAGTTTCCATGGTTTTTAAATTTAGAGATTCTTTTGATATTAAAAGAATGTATTCATTCAAGATTTCAGATGCCTTTCAGTTCCAAATGCTGTATATGTGGGGATAATATGAATTCAGTGCCATCTTTAGTTAATTGCAAATGTATATTTATATGTAGTTGAGAGGGGTTGTACATATATGTGCCAGATCTCCAGAAGTGTTTAGCACAGATATGCACGGATTCCAGCATGCCTCTTACAATCATTAAGACCTTTTCAGATGTCTTCTCTCTCTTGTAGTTAAACAAGTCTAGAGGGAGAAAAATTAAAGGAGTCAGCACCCTGGAGTTTTGTCTGTAATCAAACCTTTGTGCCCTCTTAGCTTTTCACTCAACTCCACGCTTGTTTCCTCCTTGTAAAATAAGGGTGATTTATACCTGGCCATGTTTATCACATAGGTCATGTGAAAATGATATCTAGTAATGTTGGCTGAAAATATACTATGGAAAGTACACCCCTCTAGTCAAGACGCTACTATCTGCTTAAGGCTTACATTTTATATTTTGGTAGAGGATGTATATTCTGATACTGAATTAGCTAAGGAAATCTTTGGGCTTCTCGAAAAGAGAAAATGCAAAGTTAAAATCAGGAATTGGATGAAATCTAGAAATCCTTTACAGACAACAGTATGGTTTTTATTCTAAAATTAATCAGGCCTTACAAGAAGGACAATTCAGGGAAGAGAAGCTATAATTATTTTTTTCAATTTCCCAATATTTAAAATATGTATACAGAGCACGTGCTTCCTGTCAGGCACCATGCTTGTTTCTCAGGACTGACACAAAACTTGTCGGCAGAATGGATAATCTAAATGCCAAATATTTTCTTTTCATTCTCCTTCTCTCTTTGTGAACAGTTTGACACTTGCAAGAACATTTATAAAATTATAAGTATTAAATTTGGCTACCTACTGTTGGCACATCAAGATTTTATAAGTTTCAAGAATAATAATGCTCTTAATGTAGAATAGGCTTGAGTTGTTCATACCTGGGGTTTTTATATTATCATTATCTACTAGGAGAATAAACATATGGCATTAGATGTTAAAATAAAATTGTTCCCCTGTTAACTTCAATTTTAATAGATAGATAGATAAGTAAATAATAAATAAAAGTGAAAACCCCATATGTTCTAGCAGATCGGCTTAAGTGGTTCTACTTTCTTAAATATCACTTAAAATATTTTTTTTGCTAGTTAATAACTATCTTAAACCAAAATCCCTACATTTTTATGTTTCCTTTATAGTGTTTCTCATAGCTGTTAGTATTTACCACAGGGTACCATTATTAATGAGACTTCTTTATATAAAAATTAGGGATTGTATAAAGTCGTAGGTAGATGTTGCTGTTTGTCCATTTGTTGCTAGTAAATTAAACGCCATTTTTTCACTGAAATTCCACAGCTTCTATACTTTAAGATTGAATGTCAATAGCTTTCATTTCCAAAAAATAAATCTCTAGCTGTAGAAGTGTCTACTTGAAAATTATACCAAACATTGAAAAAATCAACTCAATTCCGCAAAATATCTACCAGAAAATATTCTTCTTCATTTTATGAGGCTAAAAACACCTTGATTTAAAACCAGGCAGAGGCAGTATAAAAAAAGAAAGCTAGAAACCAATATCTGTCATGGACATATATGACTAAATATTACAAATTGAATCCTTATGACCCAATGGGATTTATTTCAGGAATGTCAGTTGGGATCAATGGTTAAAAATCAATAGTCTAACTTAGCATATCAGTAAACTAAAAAAGAAAATCACATGATCTTTTTAAAAAAAATGTTCTTTTAGAGATGAGGTCTTGCTATGTTGACCAGACTAGAACATAGGGCTTTTCACGAGCATGATCCTAGCATACCATAACCTTAACCTCCAGGCCTTAAGCAATCCTCCTGTCTCATCTCAGCCTCCTGAATAGCTGGGACTACAGGCACATGCCACAGCTTCTCGCTTGATTGCATTGATCGGTGCAAAAAAAAAAGTGTTCGATAAAACTTAGTACCCATTTATGATAAAAATTTTACTAAACTAGGAATAGAGGGAAACTTCCTTAACCTGAAAGCAAGTATCCACAAAAAATCCTAAGGCTAGTGTTATATTTAGGAATAAAAAACTGAATGTTTTCCTCTAAAGTAAGGAATAAAGGAAGGCATTCTGTTCTCATCACTCTTATTTAAATCAGTACTGAAAGTTCTAGATTTTATGCAAAAGCAAGAAAAAAAAGGCATGCATATTTAAAAGAAAGAAATAAAACTATCTCTATTGACAGGTCACATGATATTCCATGCAGGAAATCCTAAGGAATCTACGAAACAAAGTACTAGAAATAATAAATGAGTTCAGTAAGATAAATATAAAAAATTAATTGTATTTCAATACAATAGCAATGACCATATATACACTAGAATTAAAAATATAATGCCATATGCAATCATTTAAAAAAAAGAAGAGAGTAAAAGTCCTTAGACATGACACCTAAGGCACTACTCATGAAAAGAAAAATTGATATACAGGACTTCATCCCATTAACAACTTTCACTCTGTAGAACACTTTGTTAAAAAGATGCAAAGGACTGAGTATGACAGCTAATGCCTGTAATCCTAGCATGTTGGGAGGCCAAGGCAAGAGGTTCCCTCACAGCCAAGAATTCAAGACCAGCCTGGACAACATAGAAAGACCTGTCCCTACAAAAACAATTTTTTTAAAGCTTCTGCACAGCTAAGAGTCCCACAACTAAAACAGACAACATTTATAATAGAAGAAGATATTTGCATGTTATGAATCTGATGAAGTGCTGATAACTGGAATCTATAGAGAACTCAAATTAATCAACAAAAAAAGAGCAAACAACTCCATTTATAAGTGGTTAAGAGACTTGAACAGAAACTTTTGTTCAAATGGCCAAACACATGAAAAAATGCTCATCATCTCTAATCATCAGAGAAATGCAAGTCAAAACCACTCTGAGATATCATGAGTAACTCCAGTAAAATTAGCGCACATCACAAAATCTTGAATCTGCAGATGATGGTGTGGATGTGGAGAGAAGGAAACACTTTGCACTGCTGGTGGGATTGCAAACTAATACAACCTCTATGGAAAGAAGTATGGAGAATTCTCAAAGAACTAAAAGTCAGCCTTTCATTTGATACCACAATTCCATTACTAGGTATCTACCCAGAAGAACAAAAATCATTTTACCACAAGGACATTTGCACCAGAATGTTTATTGCAGCTCAGGTCAAAATTTCTAAGACAAACAGTGAACCAAAGTGCCCATCACCCCTGAATGAATTAACAAACTGTGATATATGTATACCATGGAGTATAAAAGAGAAGATGGAGACTTTAGTCATTTTTTTGTTTCTACCTGGATGGAGTTGAAGCACATTCTTCTTAGTAAAGTATCTCAAGAATGGAAAAAAGTATCCGATGCACTCAATACTAATAGAGGAACCAATATATAAATAACTACATGCCCACATGAAAGAAAAAACACAAGTATAGTTTAGCAAAGGGGAGGGGAGGGGGCAGAGGGAGGAGGGGTGGAGAGGAAAAAGGGTGATTGGCTGGATACCACCTAATGTGCATAATGTGAAAAGTGCCCAGCAGGCTCTCTAGGTAAAAAGCTCAACTACAACTTGCACTTTTCCTTAGAATTGGAAACAATGTACCTTAAACATTTAAACATTTGTACTCTCATATTAATCTGAAATAAAAAAAAAATACAAAAAGTTTTAAAAATTAACTAGGTTTGGTGGTGCATGCCTGTGGTCCCAGCTACTCAGTAGGCTAGGACAAGAGAGTTGCTAGAGCTCAGGAGTTGAAGGCTACAGTGAGCTATGATGGTACTACTGAACTCCAGAGAGTTTTTCTTCTAAGATCTTGTCTTAGAAGAGAGAGAAAGAGAGAGAAAAAAAAAAAGATATTCAATGAATCTCTAGGCTGAGGGAAAATATTTGCAAAGCACTACCCAATAAAGGAGTAGTTATCTAGAATAAAGAATTCTCGAACCACAGTAATCAATAATAATAATTCAACTAAATGATGGGAAAAAGATATGAAGAGACATATAACCAAAGAGGATACACACATAATAGTACAAGAAAAATATTTATTATAATTAGCCAATATGGAAATGTAGATTAAAACCACAATAGGACACCCATACATACTCATCAAATAACTAAAATTTTCAAAAAATGCTGATAAGATCTATTATTGGTAAGAATGCAGAGAAACTCTATCATCCCCACATTTCTGGTAGGAATGCAGATGATATAGCCATTCTGGAAAATAATTCTTAAAAAATCAGACCTGCAATGACCTTATGACCCAGAAATTGAGCTACTGGGTATTTTGTTCCACAGAAAAATAATTTACATTTGTCCATGCATGTATGCACACACAAACACAACTGGTAAAAATATTCATAGCTTTTTTGCAATAGCCAGAATCTAGGAACAACCCAATTGTCCTCTGATTAGTGAATGGTTAAACAAACTATGGTCTATCTATACCGTGAAATGCTATTGATCAATAAAAAGAGACACACTGATAAATACAACCACTTAGATGGTTCTCTAGTCATGATGAGCAAGGAAAGTCAATCTTAAAAGATCACATATGTAAGATGTAATTCCATTGGTATCACTGTCTTGCAATGACAATTATTGAAATCAAAGGCAGATGACTGATCACTAATGACTTAAGACAGGATGGGGGGAAGTGAATGTGTAGAGGGACGTCTCAGGGATGTGGATATGACTATAAAGAGACCTTCTATGGTGTCTTTCTTTCACATGATGGAAACTTTCTGTATCATGACAGCGTCAGAGTGGATGCCAGGGGTGACATTGTACTATAGATGTGGAAGATGTTATCGTTGATGAAAACAAGGTAAAGGGGATGTCCCTATACTGTTTCTTCTAACCATACATAAATATGTGATTATCTGAAAATTAAAATTTTAAAGTAATTATAAACATCTGACTGTATCATCCCATTGGACCTATAATTTTTTTTTTTTTTTTTTTTAGCAATCGATTCTCACTTTGATACCTTTGGTAGAGTGCAGTGGCATCACAGCTCACAGCAACCTCTAGCTCTTGGGCTTAGGTGATTCTCTTGCCTCAGCCTCCTGAGTAGCTGGGACTATAGCAACTGCCACAACGCCCAGCTACTTTTTTGTTGCAGTTTGGCCGAGGCCAGGTTTGAACCCGCCGCCCTTGGTGTATGGGGCTGGCACCCTACTCCCTGAGCCACAGGTGCCATCCTAGACCTATAATTTTTATAGACACCAATATGGGATTTCACACAGAAGGATAAGAAACTGCAGAATGACCTCATCATGGCATGTTATTCTCTAAGTATAGGATTTATTTACATATCCAGTTTGTAGTTGTCTTGGGTACATTTTAAAAATTCATGTTTCTTTTGATGTGTTAAAGTCAATGCTATTTCTGTCTTACACATGATATGTTCTAGGTGAGTATAGTGACACTTTCATGGAGCCCTGCTTATTAGGAAAAAAGCCAGTAAAGCTCTCACAGGCTAGGAAACCTCCCTATCTAGAGTAAGTCTTACTGGGAAGTATTGAAACCATCCTCAAATGTTAGTAATATTAAAAAAAGCTCAAGGGAATGGAACTTAAAGCCCATTCCTTACATGTGGATAAGCAAATAACAATCAAGTTTAAAGGGGACCTGTTTCTGCCCATTAAGTCCACACAAGAGGTTTTGGTAGCTGTTGATTTATCATCTCACCTTTTTGTTTTTCTTTTTTCTTTAAATATATACCAAGTTCCAGTCCCAAATCCAGATGCATAGTGTTGTTCTAAATTTAAGACAAGTGGCAAAAAGAAAAATAAAGTCACGGAATACAATTTTATAATCTTTCCTTGAATGACAATCACGCTGAAAGCCTAGAGATAACAAAATACAAATGTGCCTGTTTTCTTTCTCCTCCAAAGTTTAGCACCAAGTGTTTCAAAGTCATTCACACAGATAAGTCCAGAACCATCTGATACAGTTAGCTTCTGGGATATTATTTAATGCCTCTATGGCTTTGTTTATGCTACCTTTCTAACCTATATACTGTTATTCACTGTTATTCTTTCTTTCCTGGGTAACTGAAACTTATCCTTGTTTCCATTAAATTATCTCTGATGAATGTTCACCCCTCTCTCCGGGAAGTCTTCCTGGACTCCGTGAGCACAGAGTAGACGCCTTCTCTTTCTCCTGCCACCCACTGCGTAGGGATTTCAGAGCGTTTCACCATGTTTTGTAGAAAATGTTTCCACTGGGCTAAGCGGCTTGAAGAGCGGGGCTAGGCATTATCCATTTCCCCCTGTGCTTTCCTCGGTGTGCTCAGGAAATGCAGGGAAATCAGGGCCACGGTGAAACATTCGTGTAGAACAGCTTTCTGAAAAGTGGGAGCAGATGCACGATAAAAGTAAATAAATCTATTAGAATGTTACTGTAGGGAATCTAATTTGAAGTCAGTAGCTGGCAATATATCTGTACACTTTCCATACTTGAGCCTGCCTTATGGGGAGAGGGGCTTCAGTGTTTCTGTTATTATTGTAAGATTGTAAGTGTCACGAGAACAGGAACCCCAGTGCTCCTGCTCACGGAATAGGTTTAAACAGGGTGTCTAGACTGAATGAGTCAAAGACCTGGGAAACATTCCTAATAGGTAACTCCCAGTGGGTGCAAAGGCCACTCTCCTTTGTACTCATTATATCCTGTCTCTGTTTTTTTGTTTTTTGTTTTTTTATTAAATCATAGCTATGTACATTAATGCAGTCATGGGATACAGTTTTATATACAGTTTGAAATATTTTTACCAAACTGGTTAACATAGCCTTCATGGCATTTTCTTAGTTATTGTGTTAAGACATTTATATTCTACATTTAGAAAGTTTCACATGTACCCTTGTAAGATGGACCATAGGTATGGTCCACCAATCACCCTCCCTCCACCTTCTCATCCCCTCCCTCTCCCCCTTCCCTATATTCTTGGGGTATAATTGGGCTATAGCTTTCATATGAAGGCTATAAATTAGTTTCATAGTAGAGCTGAATACATTGGATACTTTTTTTTTCCATTCTTGAGATACTTTGCTAAGAAGAATATGTTCCAGCTCCATCCATGTAAATATGAAGGAGGTAAAGTCTCCATCTTTCTTTAAGGCTGCATAACATTCCATGGTATACATATACCACAATTTATTGATCCATTCGTGGATCGATGGACACTTGGGCTTCTTCTATGACTTAGCAATTATGAATTGGGCTGCAATAGACATTCTGGTATAAATATCTTTGTTGTAATGTGATTTTTGGTTTTCTTGATATATACCTAGTAGAGGAATTGTAGGATCAAATGACAGGTCTATTTTTAGTTCTCTAAGTGTTCTCCAAACATCCTTCCAAAAGGGGCGTATTAGTTTGCAATCCCACCAGCAGTGTAGACGTGTTCCCTTTTCCCCACAACCATGCCAGCATCTCTGGTTTTGGGATCTGTCTCCTTGTTGTGCTCTCTATGAGTCAGGTACTCTGCCAAATGCTCCCTGTATGTCAAATCATGGAATTCTCAAATAATTCTGAGACAGGTACTGTCTTAACTCTGATGAAACTGGGTCACTAAGAACTTATTAAACTAGTTCAAGGTCAAAGAACTTGTGAGTGGCAGAGCCAGACTTTGAACTCAGCTGTACATTGCTACACTGTGTAATCTAATCTAGTGATAAAAGAGAAAACTCATGTATTAAATGTCTTCCATTTCACAGATGAGAAAACTAAGGCTGACAATGGTTACGTAATTTGTCCAAGATCAATTCCTAGTAAATGGGGAGCTAAGAAATACTTCGGTCAATTGCGAAAGGCTGTGAAAAGAGCTGCTTCAGCTACATTTTGAGATAGAAAAATTTGGAGTATTTAATTCAACAGTGTCTACAAGCTAATTTGGCAGGATTTTAAGGACCCCAGTTGTGAGTAGGTGAATGTGTATGTGATGTGTGTCTGTATGTGGTCATTTGTATGTTGTGAGTGTGAGACCTATTGGGGGTATATGTGTATGTATGTTTACATGTATGAATGTGTGTGTAGTCTGCTTATTTATTGACTAGAATCTCTAAATCTTGATGTAACATAGATCCTCTACGTGGAGAAGGAAATATTGGTAAGAGTCCAAACTTGGGACTCCCACCTCAGTCCTCGGATTCCTACCTCGGTCTCTACGTCAACTCCACAAGTTCCAGCCATTAGAACAGAAAATTGTAAGGGTAATAGGCCCAGTGAAGGAGCCTTCTGCCTGTTGTTTATGTTGTTTATAAAACTGGTGGGTTACCTTGATGGTTTGTTTAGATTTCAGGGCAAAATCCAGACCTTTCATAGTTCTTGACAAGGGGCAGCCATCATTTATTCTTAAAAGTTAGAGTTATGGGTAAGACTTCATATAGTGCATTATGGAGGCTGCCCAAGAAATGGAAATACCATTCACTCCTCAGTGCTACAATTTAGTCCACGTAGGAGCACTAAGGACGCAGGGCGGGGAAAGTTACCAGTTTTTGTAGGCACTAATCAGACTATTCCTAACTTTGCTTATCTTCCTAAAGGAGATTACTACAAGAGCAACTGATGAGTCCAAGAGTATGAACACTGAATTTTTTTAATACAGTTTTATTAGAGAATATCATATGAAATCATATATAATCAAAACCATATACACAGTATCATACACAATCAATACATTTACTTTTTTTTTACATGTACATGTGTTTATTAGGTTTCCACTTTTTGCCCTCACAAAATTAAAAAGGCTTAAAATTTAATAGCAATAACAATGTTTAAGATAAGGACTAGAAACAAAAACCAGAACGAACGAAGATAAATACATTCAGAAAAGAAATCAGATGATTGCTGCATCGAAATATTAAGCAATAATAATAATGCAAAGAAAGTAGCATTCACATTGTCAAATAAGAGTGTGTCTATTGTAGAATGCTTTGACTCTGAGGTTCAGAATGGATCTGTTTTATTGAAATTATATTTTACTTTTATTTATAAATATTAATTATTTATTTTTTGAGACTTTGGAAAAAAATAAGAAGTTAACTGATAACTGCACATCGAATTTCTTTCGGATACTTCATGTTCACATGGATGGAGCTGGAGAATGTTCTTTTGAGCAAAGTATCACAAGAATGGAGGAAAAAGCATCCAATGTACAC
>CAUYQV010069964.1:0-13697 GCA_963574575.1 Galagoides demidoff
GCGGGCGCCTGTGGTCCCAGCTACTTGGGAGGCGGAGGCAGGAGACTCGCTTGAGCCCAGGAGTTGGAGGTTGCTATGAGCTGTGATGCCATGGCACTCTACCCAGGGGGATAGCTTGAGGCTCCGTCTCAAAAAAAAGAAGATAAAATAAAGTTTATACTTTTATATCCTAATCTTGGTCTAGAGAAATTATTTTCTTGTCCCCCACGGAACACCTACTGAGCTTTCCACCCTAACAGAAACCTTATGGAGTAATTTGTGCAGTGCTGCCAATGTAAGCACACAGTGGACCCGAACTTAATTGTCAGACTTTGTATGTATGGTAAGAAACTAGGTCAGGTAGATATAGATGGAGGTGGTTATCATAAGATTAAGGGTAGGGAATGAGGCCAGGAAAGAGGCGATATAGTACAGACTTCAGAGTCAGATAAGTGATTCTGAATTCTGGCCCTTTCCTTACTAAACATGTAGTTACTTAACTGAGCCTGAGCCTATTTCCTCCTTTGCTAGATAGTAATAATGTTCATACCTGTTGTAAAACTTACGATCACATAGGTAAAGCACATAGAACAGCATCTAACACGTAGTGAGTGTTCTGTAAACATAACCTGACTACTCTTGGATGAAGAAGGTAGGGGAGTCATCAAATAAACAAAAAGTTATTCAGTCAGATTATAAATGAGAGTGGGATAATCAGGAAAGATATGCATGTTATGATACTGCATATCTTTGATCTATGATATTGCAGTGTAGAGGCAACAGGAATAGTGAGAAGAATAGACAGTAAACCTAAAATGAAGAAATGGTGATCAGGGGCGCCGCCTGTGGCTCAAAGGAGTAGGGCGCTGGCCCCATATGCCTGCCAGAGGTGGTGGGTTCAAGCCCAGTCGCGGCCAAAAACTGCAAAAAAAAAAAGAAAGAAAGAAAGAAAAAGAAAAGAAAAGAAATGGTGATCAGGAGAGGAGTCAGGGATGGAAGATGAGAAGAGAAGTGAAGAAGCGGGGTAGGGCGGGGAAAAGGATGTGGACCTCGATGGGGGTTAAGGGTCTACTTGGGAGCAAGGCAAGGTAACCAGCGATGTGGCAATGGGCGTGTGATTAGCACATGGCCAAGCAAAACAATTAGACAGGTCTAGGGGAGAAGGAGGGACGCGAATAAATTGGGCCTAGAACAGGAGAAGAAACTGAGGTGTGGGGTGAGGTCTGGACACAGGCATGAGACCAGCAGGCGGTAGCACGGTTAGACCCAAGCATGCAGACCAGTGAGGCGGTACAGCCTTGAGGAGTTTGGGGGCGGGGTGAGGATGGGGGAGGCGGTATAGAGGACGCTGAGGACCGAGTGACTCTTAGACACCAAGGCCTGGTTCCTTGCGTCAGCCCCACGAAGAATGGCTAAAGAATCGGAGAGGAGACGGGATGTAAGGGGACTGAGTCGGCGCGGGACTCTCCTCTCACCTCCCACCGCCCGGCTTGGCCCTTGCTGAGAGCCAGCGGCCGGTCCCGCCGTCCTGGCCCCGCCTCTTCAGCAGCTGCCTTCCTCCCTTCCGGGTCACACGCCGGTGCACGCACGGCCGGGCATCTACGGGTCCCCCCGCAGCCCAGGCCGAGCGTGGCGGAACAGTGCGCGTGTGGAGCATGCGTGCTGTACCCGCGGGCGGCTGCGTGGGGCCGCGCTAGTCTCGCTGTAGTAGCAGGAAAGGGGTCCCACAACTGAGAAGCGTCCCCTCCTCTCAGCCGGGTTGGCCTTCCTAGTCCTCCCTCTCCTACTTGGAAACATAGTAACCCACACTCCCGCCTTAGGGCGGTCCTTTGATTTTTCAGTAGGTCACTTGTCCATGAATTTCTCAACCCCTTCAGCAATGCTTTGGCTTAGCTGTATCACTTTTCCCATTAGTTAAATTTGCTCAACTCTTAGCTGGGCGTTGTGGTGGGCACCTGTGGTCCCAGCTGTTGGGCAGGTTGAGGCAAGAGAATCGCCTAAGCCCAAGAGCTGGAGGTTGCTGTGAGCTGTGACAAAACAGCACTCTACTGAGCCTGACAAAGTGAGACTCTGTCTCTAAAAAAATAAAAAAGTTAAAAAAAAAGTTTTAAATTTGCGCCAGTAGCCTGGGCCAGTTAAACAACAATGACAACTGCAACAAAAAATAGCCAGGTGTTGTGGCGAGCGCCTGTGGTCTCAGCTGCACGAGAGGCTGAGGCAAGAGAATCGCCTAAGCCCAGGAGTTGGAGGTTACTGTGAGCTGTGTGACGCCACAGCACTCTACCGAGGGCGACAAAAATGAGACTGTCTCTAAAAAATAAAAAATAAAAAAATAAAATTGCTCAACTCTGTGTTGGACTAAGGAGCTAGCAAAGCCACGCACAAGGATGACATCTCCTGCCCTGCAAAGTGTTCCTTACATTAAATCATGGAGGGTTCAATCACCCAAGGCCTCCCATTAGCATTTCCGTTACCATCAAGCTGCCCTTGCTCAGAGCAGGAACTCTTTAAGGTTTGCTTCATGTTCGTACCTCCCCCATTCCCTATGTAGAAAAATGTAGAAAAATAAATATAAATAAAGCCAAAGACCCTACAGTCTGTGCACAAAAATGATACATTTATTGAAAGAGTATTTTTTTAATACAAAAGAAAGCTCTGTACATAGGACTGTGACCATGTCCACTATTCCTGGGTCAACATCCCAGGGGAAGTAGAAACCATTGACATACACATCCCACATTCACACGCACACATTCACTCAGGTGCATGTGCGCACACGCGTGCACATACACACAAACACACACACACATACACACACACACCCCAGAGCCACCAAGGAAGGAAAACACCAAGGGTTACTGCACATGTAAAGGTCACCTCATTCCTGACACAGGCATGTTCTCCCAAGGCCACGTCACACAACACACATTATAAGTACTTTGCCTGATTCACTCACTGGGTCTGTCTTTTGTGGGAAGGAGAGGAGGAATTCATCAAAGTCTCCTCCCATGGGTAGGGGAGTGGGGAGTGAGTGGTGGTGGAGTGAAACAAGAGCAGAGAAGGGGCTGGGCAGTTACAGACCTGAGTCCCAAGTTCCCCCACTCTCTGGCCTCTGCCATGCCTCAGCCTTGAAAGCCACCCATCAGCCCCAGGTATCTCCAGGAGAAAGCCCAGAAAGGTGACTTCCATCTTGGCACCCCAAACTGGGGCAAGACAGCAATGAGGGTTAGAGGTTAGGGAGTTCTCAAAACCTATCTGCAAATCATCCCCTTGATGACTAGGCTGTGCGTAAATTCTTCCCCTACCCCTTCACCTAATCACAGAAGCAGGCTTGTTCCTACTGAAGGCAGTGATAGGGGTTAACAAAACTCCAACCCCACTGCTGCCCTATTTCTGAAAAGGTTCCCATTCTGGATATAGGTGGTGAAGGTAAGCTCTGACACAGGGTAAAAGACCCTCCCCCCTATGCTGGCCCACCCTCAAGTCTACCCCAAAGGGGGAAAAGGGGGTGGGGCATGGCCCCTATACAAATTACATAAATACTGAGGTTACACTTAGAAAAATAAAGTCATTTTCTTCAAGGCTTTTTGTCTTAATTTAAAAAAGTTACAGTAGCTGCTCACTCCCTGGGAGAGCTGCCCATTTCTGGCTCCCCTATCACTGCACTCAGCCCAAGAGCTGCTCCCACTTCTTCTGACCCCCATTCCTGCCTTTCATTCCCTCCCAGACCCCACCCTGCTCACTGCAACTTGGGCCCCAGGCAGCTGCAGGCCTGGGGGAGCACAAGGCTGCAATGCCCATATGTGTGGCACAAATGAAGTCACTTGCCTCTACCTGATACCCTCCCACCCCCACCCCCACATTTAGTTTCCCTCTTCCCTCTCCCTAACAACAGCCCTAAAGGACAAAAAGAGGCCCAGAGCTGTGGGTCACCCTCCCACCCCCGTTGGGGCATGGCCTGAGGGCCCCTCCCCCGGCTTTCTCCTGGAAACAACCCAGGACCGGGCAATCCCAGAATCTCACCCCCCCACACTGGTGGACCCCGAGCTCATGGGGTGGCTCTGTCCCCAGGGGCCCAGCCAGTTCCGGGGAGCCAAAGGGCTCCCCAGGGAAGGGGAGTTTGGGCAGAGAGGGGAATGAGAAAAACGCCATAAAAAAAAGTTAAATATTTTAAAAATATATATTTATAGATTTGTTTTCACTTCGTCTCCTCAAATAAAAAGTTCAAAATCAACTTTAAGTAAAGCAGCTGGGAGGAGGGGGGAAGACAAAGAGAAGAAGGGAACACTGGTGGTTCCCTCCAACCCAGGAGCCCCTGGAGGTCCAAGGGGAACGGCAAGGCAGGGCAGGTGGTCCCAGGAACCTGCCCAGTGCACAGGCCCAACTACTCAGGAGCTGAAGGGGCAGAGGATGGCGGCGTGAGGGGAAAGCCCCCATCTCCTCAGCTGGCTCCCTGAGGGGCAAGGGCAGTGCTCTTTTGACCCAGCCTGTGGCAGACACAGGACTGACGTGGGGTCAGCAAGGAGGCGGGAAAGAGGGCCCCAACTGCTTCCTCAGGGGAGGACACAGTGCCCAGCCCCACAGAAGGCCTGTGTGTGGGAAGGTGGGGCACGGTCCCACTGGGTAAGCTAATACTTATGGCAAACATCAAGCCAAGCTGGCAAGGGGAGTCTGAGGAGGGAGGACAGCCCCACCATCAACTGAAATGGGAGGTGGGGCTGGAAGGAGGGGAGGAGGAAGGAGGACGGGTAGAGGGCAGGCAGGCCCATTTCTTTGGCTGGAGTGAGAGGGCTCAGTCCTGTGGCTGCCCACTCCTCCTCCCCGCCTCCCTCCTGCGGCCCCATCAACATGTGTGTAAAGAAAACGTGAAAAGGCAACAATAAATAAGTGGTGCCGTCCCTTGGGCCATCTGTCCAGGGCGGCGGGCGGATCATTCACTCTTGGTGCTGTGGGTGGCATCCAGGTTCACCACCTGTAGCTCGGTGAGGTTGCTGCTGCTCCCAGCCTGCTGCCCTATCACAGCCATCTGGAGGGAAGGAGGGGTGTGAGGAGGGGGAAGGAGTCAGACTGGCCAGCTTAGACTGGCCTCTCCACCCCCCTACCCCAGAAAAACAGATGGGCCTCTGGGCCGTTGGTAAGGAGGTTCCCCAAGGTCAAGATAAAGAAGTAGCTATCTGGGATGGGGTGAGAGATGCCCCCATACCTACCTGGTGAAGCTGAACTGCAGAAACAGGGATCTGCACTGTCCCAGACGGTGCTGTCAGGAACACCTGGGGGACTCCAGCTGCATTGGAAAACCATAGGAGATACTCATATCCCTTCCTCAAGAGAAACTTTCAGATATTAGAAGAGTGGTGATATATGAACAAGTGACTGGGTAAACCTCTCTGACATTAAGTGCCCAAGGGTGAGTGTCCCAATGTATCTGAAGGTACATGTGAGGTATTAAGTGTCCAAGTGTGCATGTGTATCCAAATGGACAAACATGAGTGTTCAAGTGTGTGTGAGCATCCAGGTCTGCATGTGTATTTGTATAGGAATATGTATGGGCATCTGAGTGTGTGTGGCATACAAAAGAAGAAAATCGTCCTCCTTTCCTCAACCCTGACCTTCTACTCACCTTGTTCTTGGACCTGACTGTGGGACACCTGCATGGTAGATGGTGCCTGGGGGAAGGCATTCAACACGGTGAGGCTGCCATCAGCCAGGCCTGAGGTGGGGGCATACATCACCGCATGGGGGCTAGGGTACATCATGTGGCCGCCTACAGTCGTGGGCACGGATGATGTCATGATGGTGGCGGGCAGCGTCACTGGCAAACACAGATGCACGTCAGTTTGGCACTGGTCCCTAGTGATACCTCTGATCCACCCCAAGGAATTCCAGGCCTCAGAGTTCTTTTGCCATTTCCTAGGTCAAAAGCTACATAAGACTATTCCTCTGCTTCCCGTCATAAACTAAGAAAAGTTTACTTTTTTCTTGAACACAACAGCGCCAACCTTTAATTGTACCCTATCGCATCACACTATTCAATTGTCTATCTGCTGATTTCTCTGTTTTAAGACCCTAACCTCAGGAAAAACAAAGATTATAATGACTGACCTCCTCTCAGAAAACTCAGATACCTTTCTCTTAGGGGGCTCTATCATCTAATTTTTTATTTGTTCTCATTCCTCCTCCCTCTTCCTCAACGCACAATTAACAAATCCATCTTTTAAAAAAAACTTCTCAATTGCTAATGAGCACATAGTCACCTGATACTCTTGTTAAAATGCAGAGTCTGACTCAGTAGGTTTGGGGTAAGGCTTTAGGTTCTGCATTTCCAAAAATCTCCCAAGTAATGCTGGTGCTCTTAGACCATACACCACACTTTGAATAACAAGTTTGTAAGTAACAAGAACTTAAAAGTAACTTTATATTAAGAGTATCTTATCATTTCTGAAATGACTATAGAGATATCTGAGGGGAATTTCAGCCTACAATACCTTCCCACAAGGAGACAGCTTCTCTAAGTACTTCCTGGTAATTAAGCAAATGCTGTATCTTTGGACAAGTAACCTCCTTTCTAGGCTTTTGGCCTCTCATCTGAATGAGGAGGTAACTTCAATGATCCCTAATTTCCTCCTGGAATCCACAGCCCCACCTCAGGGCAGGATTCAAAACCAGCCATCCTCACTTGACTTTCCCATAAGGATTAGGCCAATAGCTTCAGTTTCTCCTTCAAGAAATTCTCTGACCTTAGTTACAGGAGGGTTATTGCTAGGTACCTAATGCTAGGCCTCATGGAAGAAAATAGGCAGGGAGGGTGACAGGGCCATGAGCTATACCTGTCCCGCTGGAGGAGGTCTGCGTGAGGTCTGTGCTGCTGTCACGAGAAGGAGACGCTTGCTGTGGGGCCTGGTGCACCTGAATGGCCTGCACTGGGACCTGCTGGGCCACTGCCCCACCTACAAGACATAGAATCTTACTTATGCTCTTTCCCACCCAACTGCCACCTCCACCAGGAACCCACAAACACCCCAGTCCCAGGGTTTGGCACACTGGTCCCCAACTCCCATCACCATCTTTCCTGGGAGCCAAAGCAGCCATTCATGCCCTGAATCTCCTCTCCAGGAGCTTCCATGCTCTGCTCTTGCCTTTCCCTCTTCCTCTCATTCTAGGCCTTGCCTCTACTTTCTTCAATTGACCCAGGAGCTGACAATGACCCACCAAGGACATGATCTGCCCTTCAGTCAAGATAGGTAATGTCTGGTGCCCCTGGGGCAATAGGGATATACAGACAGGCTAGCTAGACAAGGCTAGAGCATATAGTTGAAACTTACAAGGATATCAGGGGTCTCAGTGGGCAGGGGCATACCTGCCAATCCTATAGGACAGGCTTCTCTCAGGCTCTGGCCCCTATTTACTCTCCTAAGCAGGGAAAGAGGTTCTCCTGGTGCTAGTTCTAAACCCAATCTTGGATTGCTCAGTTTGCCCCAGAGAGGATCAATCTGTCCATGCTCCTTATAACTCACCAGGCATGAGGGTGAAACTGGTAGGCAGCTGCATAAGGCCCCCAGAGGAGACAGGGCCACTGCCTGTACTCTTCAGCACAGTCCCGTTGGCACTGCTGACAGCGCTGGGGCTGACACTAGCAGATACTGGTGCCAGGTAGTTGGTGATGGGGAAAGAGGGACCGCTGCTGACTTGCATGGTGGTAGAGGTGCTAGGTGCTGTTTGGATGGTGGAGGTGGTACCTGGCAGGTTGGTGACTGTGAACGCCGGCTTCAGTGTGTCCTGCACCCAGAGTAAAGATAAACTGTAAGCTTCTACCAGACCCTGCCCCTGCAGATGTTTTGTGTAGGTTGCGAGCCCAAACCAAAAAATGCAGTGAGCTTTTGAAAGCAGTGAGCAGTTAGAAATCCCAGTTCCACCATTTACCTGCTGCCTGACCCCTTGGGCAAGTGATTGAGCATTTGAGTCATTTGAGTCACAGTTTCCTATTTGTAAAAGGAGGATAATACCTACTGCCATAGGTTGTCGTAAAGATTAAATAGGTTAGCATACATGAAAGACTTAGAGAATAGCACCTGACACATGAAAAGACTAAAATAAATATTTGCTACTCTTATGATGATGATCATCATCATAAATCCATTATCTGCCCCATTGGAATGTGGTTATGATGTTGGCTGGGTCTGGTCCCAGCTCTGGCAATAACAATCCATAAGACCCTGAGATAATTACTTCCTTTTTTAAGCCTCAGTTCTCCCCTTCTATAAACAGAAAGGAATGGGACTGCTGCATTTTCTTTGAAAGAGTTCGTCCAGCTCTGATTTGTCAGGTTTCTGAAATAGGGACTGAGAAGTTTTCAGGGAACTTGGGGTCTGAGAGAGATCTTGAGGGTTTGGCAATGAAGCACTTTATGTCAAATACTCAAGATTTAAATTACCAAAGGAACTTATGCAGCAAAATGTCTTGAGAATAAGTAAACTCCACTGTTACAAGGATTTGAAAATGATTACAGGTGTTATGTCACTGAGAGAGGGTAGCCTATAGCACTGACTCTCCCTATAGGAAACCTTGTTATGAAAAGGGGAAGAAAGAAGCTAAGAACCAAGCCACCAAGGCGAGATGCGAATTGAGTCAACTAGGGGGCTCAAAAGCAGGGGATGGGTCAGCGCAGGACGTTTGCTAAGCAGCAGGGCTCAAGACCCCTGATTGGTGAAGGCGTTGCTAAGGCAAACAGTGCCGCTTCCTCCCATTGGCCAGTTAGTTGAGCACCCGGAAGGTAGAGCTCCCCACCCCCTGCAAGGAAGCCCCGCCCCCTCTCCTAACCGGGAAAAGGAAGGGGGAGGCGTAACTAGGGCCGGCATCCCTAGCAGCAGGCGAACGCACTCCCTAACTGCCCAGGCTCCTAACATCCTGAAGGGGTAGGCGGTTGGCTAGTGAGGTAGTTCCCAGCCCAGTCAACTAGTGTGCCTGCCCACAATAGTGCTGAGTTCCCAGGACTCTGGATCTCCGAGTGCTCCCTTCCTACTCCCTGGCGACTCAGCAGGCCCTCAGGGAGGGCAGAGCTAAGCTACGCCCCCGCCCCTAGCGGAGAGACAGCTGGCGGGAGGAATGCAAAGGCCCTGCCAGGCAGGCGGGCTGCGGGCGGGAGGCCGGTGTGGAGCCCGAGCCGGCCTTATATGGGCACGGAGGCCGCCCGCTTATCTAGGGAGCCAGCCTCCTGTCAGGAAAGCGAGGATGGACACCTGTCCCCTAGGATGAGGGGCGCTAACCCGGCTCCACTCTTTATCAGTGGGCATCTAACCACCTGTCCTGGGCTAAGGAGGGAGAGGGACCCCCTTCACTCTCCTCCTCTCACATAGACAACCCAAACACACCTTGGTCTCCCCACTGCTGTCAGACTCCGACACCTGGTAGGTGAGATCTGTCTCTTCAAAGCCGGTGGCACTCATTCTCTGGTCTGTGGTGGGGTCTGAGCGGGGTGGAGAGTCTGGCGAGTTGAGGCAGGTCTGAATCAGTGCCTTGCCAGTCTCACTGGTGATCATGGGCTGAAGTTTGCGGGTGGCAAAGGTATACACATGGCCTGTCTCACTGGCCACCAGTAACAGCACCTGTGTCCCTGTCAGCGTGGACAGCTCATAGGCCTGGAGGGTGGAGAGGGAGATGGGCAGGTCAGCAAAACATTTTATCTCTTTCTTGGGAAGCATGAAAGAGAAGAATTACAGTGATCTAAAGCCCCCATTCCCATAATGACCTTCATCTCTAGTGACTCAGGTAGGGGTATGGGGTCTTATCAGTCTATCCGGAAGCAGCAAAACTACCCATTCTCCTCCTTTGAGGAGGGGCCCCACTGACCTGCAAATATTCCAAGCAAACAGTCACAGCCCCCCAGTGATGGAACATATAACTTCAGAGGACGTGGAGGATCCAGCTAGCTGCTCCCCAACACAGCTTGATGCCCCGAGCTCTATGGTATCTCACCCCCTCCTCACTGTCACTGGGAACAGGATGGATCCCGATTACACTGGAATTCACACAAGACATTAGTGATAAGGGTCTACTTAAGCTACAAGCTGTCCTATATTTCTTCCCAGAAACTCCACAGGCTCCAACTTATTGCCATAGCCTAACTTCTTCTGCCCTATAATACTGTAGTACCCTTTTTTCTTTGTCTTGGAAAGGAAAGAAGACCTTTCCACCTTATGAAGGTGGTTTCCTTCATAAACCACCTCCCCCATCCCAACTTTCTCCACTAATGATGGAGTGGCAAGGAACACTGATACAACAGACTCTGGAGTGATAGGAGATGGGCGCTAGATTAATACTAAATACCCTGCCATGAGCCCAATAAGGTGACTTTCAAGCATGGCCCCATAAATGCCATGCTCTATTCCCAACAAAGTTCCACAAGCCACCTTAGAAGTGGTCTGGTTTCCATATGGGACAGATATAAACACCAGCCAATGTTCTCAAGGTTCTAGCTTCTTGTTTCCCAACTCCTCTGCTACCATCCCTTCCCATATCCTCTACACTCAAGATGACTCCTTTCCTCTCCACTTTTCATTGGGTAATTGATGGGCATTAGAGGAATTTCTAATTACCTCTGCGAACCTCTCCAACTTCCCCACAAACTCCACCCATGCACAGATTCTCCCTAAGTCTGAAAAGCCCACTTGTCCCAAAGACTGTCTATTCTGCAGCCAGTATCACTGGGAGCATGGGGTTTCCAGCAGATGCAATGCAATGGCAGACCAATGGCCAGCTAGGACTAGATCCCTGCTGCTCAGGGCAGCACCAGTTCTCCTGCCTTGCTCCCTTACCTGGTCCCTATCCCTGGCCTGCCTTTCTGGCCAGCACTACTCCAGTGGTGCGCACCTTCCTCCCACACATGCTTGCTAATTGCTGTCATGCAGCTCCAGCCTCCTTACCTCCAACCGTACCTTCTTTCCAGCTCTAGCTTTTCCTCACCCTCCCCTGAACAACAGGACACACCAGACCTACTGACCCTAGCGACCCATTACACACCTCCCCGGCAGCCCTTGCAGGCTCCTATTACCGTTCCTTACTCCTTCACTCCGCAAGGGCCCTCTTCCTCTCTTGCGCCGGTCACTCCCACCTCGGCGCCTCTCCCCTCGATCCCGGACGTTCGCAGCATCTCCCCTCTCCCCACATTCCCCTGACGGCCCCTCCCCTTTGGCCCTCCCGGGCTAACAGCCATCCCCTCCCACACACCTCCTGCGGACTTGCCGCCTCTCACCTCCGTCTGGGCTCTGCCTTCCTCCAGGGCTCCCCCTGTGCGTCCCCACCCCTCCCGGTCCCCTGTGGCTGGCCAGCCTCCGGGCTCAGTACCTTCTTCATGATGCCGGTCTTCCTCTTGCTGAAGGTCGTGTAGCGCCGCAGCTTGTTGTCGATGAACTCCATCTTGATCTTCACGCGGCCCCGGGTCTTCTTACCCGGCTTGGCCCCGCTCACCGCCCCACTCACCGGCCCGTAGCCTCCGGTGGCCGCCGCCGACGCCTCGGGCCCACCGACCACCACGCCGAGCTCCATCTCGCTCAGGCTCCGCTTCAGGCCGCGCCGCTCCGCACCCAGCTCCTCCTCCTCGCCCGACTCCGAGTCGCCCTCGCTGCCACTGTAGAGGGCTCCCGTGGTGGGCGCCGGGGTGGTTGCCGCCGCTGCCGCAGCCTCTCGCTCGAGGCGGCCCGGCCCGAGTCCCGCGCCGTTCCCGGGGACCCGGCCCCCGTTAGCTCCGCGAGTCCCGCCGCCGCCGCTGCCCGGCCGCCCCGTCGGGGTCCGGTTCAGGCTGCTCCCCAGGGCCGAGCCCCGGCCCAGAGCCGCAGCGGCCCCAGCTTGGCTCGGTAACATGGCGCTCATGCAGGAGGACGGACAAGCAGTCAGCGAGGGATCGGAGCCTCCGCCGCCGCCGCCATCGGCTTCCCGGCTCCACCTGGCACTCCTGCTGCTGCTAGTGTTGCTATCGCTGCCGCGGCGGCCGCTGCGAACCCGGGCTCCTGCACGCCCGGGCCGACCTGGGCCCTCACTTTCCTGCCCCTGTGGCCCGGGTTGCCCCAGGCCGCGCGCAGCGCCCCCTGTCCGTATGCTAGGGCGGCGCGCCCGGCGGCCGTCAGCGTCCCCCAGGGGGCAGGGGCTGCTGGCCGCGGCCAAGACGGCGGGTGGAGGGGGCCGGGACCACGCGCTGGCGGCGGAGGGATCCCCCGACCCTTCCCCCCATATAAAGAGATACAATGTTTCCTTTTATGGCGAGGCCGCTCCTTATATGGTGAGCCCCAGCACCCCCGCCCCATTGGTCCGCGGTTCCGGCATCTCCGTTTCCCATTGGCCCGAAGGGGGTGCTTATTTGCATAACATACCGAACTCGCTGCTGTCATCGCGCGTCAGACCGCGACTCCGAAAGGGGAGGAGCCGACGTCCCTTAAAGGAACTGGACTTGAAGCACGACTCCGCCCCCTGAACCGGAGAATGATAGAATTGGGAGGCACTGGCGGAGAGGAAACCTGGGGGAAGGACTAGAGCGCAGTCTAGCGGAGAAGGCACAGCACTGGGAAATGGGAGCTGGGAGGCTGGAAACAAACACTTGGGAAGTCCCAGAGTGGATTATGGAGTTTGCAGTAAATGAGAAAATCCAGCTCAAATTCCAAGGAAGGAGTGTACGGATGGATTGGAGGAATATGGTTTAACCTATATATAATGCAAAAAAGTTTTATGCATGCCTTCCTGAGGGCAGAGTTACAGGTCGAGTGGAGAGTGGAGGGTCTCGGGGTCCTGGGTGTCCAAACTCTTCGTGCCCCAGCCCCTTCCTCCCTAAACCTTCCCCTCCTCCCGATTTCCCTTCCCTTTCCCTCTTTTTTTTAAGGTGACTACACTTTTCCACTAGACTGGCTCCTGGGTTCTCATACATCATCCTCTACACTGGGGGTGGGGGTTGTCCTCTGGTGGACTTATATCTGGAAAAGGCCTGGGGTGAGGGAAAGAACAGTCGGACTCCGCGTCTCCGATGGGGGCAGGGACGAGAGATAGAGCTCAGTGAAGACTCCCAGCTGCAAGCTGAGAAGGTTAAAGCCCATCCCACATCCAGTGCAAAGGCCTGAGAGAAAGTGCAGCCGGGCAGAAAGTACAAGAAAGCAAGCGTACACACGCGAGCGCACACACGCAGCCACATGCACACATATGCGCGCGCTCTTCTCTGGAAAGAAGAAAGGAAAACCACATCTAAGAATTTTTTTTTAAAGCCAGGTTTTTTAAAGCTTTTTTAAAGCCTGCAAAGCCAGGTTAGGGTTTGGGTCTGAGTCTGCTTCAAGGAGCTTGGATTTTGCTGTTACAGAAATTATTTGTATCTGGAATTTGCCTCTTGGTAACCCTGAGCCTAGAAACAAGTGATTTGATTTCTCCAAGCTCCGTATTCCTTAAGGTCCGTATCCATCGTAAGAGATTCTTAACGCACTTTTAATGAAATAAAAGACTAAAGCGTGGGCTCGGCGCCTGTGGCTCAATCAGCTAAGGCGCCAGCCACGTACACCTAAGGTGGCGGGTTCGAATTCCCAGCCCGGGCCCGCCAAACAACAATGATGGCTGCAACCAAAAAATGTTGTGGTGGGTGCCTGTGGTCCCAGTTACTTGGGAGGCGGAGGCAGGAGACTCGCTTGAGCCCAGGAGTTGGAGGTTGCTATGAGCTGTGATGCCATGGCACTCTACCCAGGGGGATAGCT
>CAUYQV010069967.1:0-10665 GCA_963574575.1 Galagoides demidoff
CCATGGCATCACAGCTCACAGCAACCTCCAACTCCTGGGCTCAAGCGAGTCTCCTGCCTCAGCCTCCCAAGTAGCTGGGACCACAGGCGCCCACCACAACGCCCGGCCATTTTTTGGTTGCAGCCATCATTGTTGTTTGGCAGCCCCGGGCTGAGGATTCGAACCCGCCACCTTAGGTGTATGTGGCTGGCGCCTTAGCCGATTGAGCCACAGGTGCCGAGCCAGAACTCTCTGTTCTTCATGTGCAATCTTCCGGTAAACCTAAAACTACTATAAAAAGAAAGTCCATAAACTTTAAAAAAGAATTAAAACAATTTTCAACAGCCCTCTGATTATTTACCCTTGAGCCATTTCCCAAAGGACTTCCTACCGTGCATTTATAATTGTTTACAAATATCTCATGCATAGCTATATAGGGATACTACAGTTAGAAAGATAAAGCCTTTATCTCGGGAATGGTCCCAATTGTGACGCTGTTACAACCCAGAAATTGAACTTTATCCTACCAAAGATAATATAAGGCCAGGTGTCCTCAGTAGCTCAGTGAGTAGGGTGCCAGCCACATACACCAAAGCTGGCAGGTTCAAGCCCGGCCCAGGCCTGCTAAAGAACAATGACAACTACTGCCAAAAAATAGCCCGGCATTGTGACAGGCACCTATAGTCCCAGCTACTCGGGAGGCTGAGGCAAGAGAATCACTTAAGCCCACAAGTTTGAAGTTGCTGTGAGTTATGACACCACAGCACTCTACCAAGGGTGACATAGTGAGACTCTATCTCAAAAAAAAAAAAAAACAGTTGTCCTTAATATACCCTAAGGACAGCAGGATAGTTATCCCATGGTTAGGAACTTCATACAAGTGTGGAATATCTGATCCTTTTCCTGAAATAATCTCCATCATCCTCTAACTCTGTTAGCTCTCTAACTAGAAATCATACTGACTCAGACGCTCTTTTGGTCTGTGGAAGACGATGTCTCTGTTTATTGAGTGTCTATCACGCGTGAGGCCCTGTGTCAGGGGCTGGGACACAGCTACGCCTAAGGCAGAGAGAGTTCCTCTCAACAGCAGAGGACGCAGAACTTAACCAAATTTCACAATAAATAAACAAGCCTGTGTTTATCACATTCATAATGCTCTAAACAAATATTGATCGAATGAACTTGACTTATTAAGAAAATAACCTGGGCTCAGTTAAAATTTTCCTTTATACCACATGGAAAGGATTTGTCAGGAATAAAACCATAGACAAAATAATATGTGTTCAACCTGCTTCAACTGCATATCTTTAAAATTGTGGTATAATCGCTTAATCAGTTTCAAATAAGCCCCATTTGTTAAATTTATGAATACCATTTTTCCCTCAAGTTACCAGTTTCAGCTGACTAAATGATCATCCCTGAATGCTTCATCAGAGCACCAAAGGCAGGCCAAATATATACTAACATGTGTTAGGTATTGAAATGGTCCAATCAAACCTCAGGTGTTCAGTGCAGAGAAGCAGGAAGGCAGTCTGAGAACTCTCTCTCTTTCCGTCCTATCAGCAGGGGAGGCAGCAACAATGCACCCTGTCCAGGAACATCAAAACTCCTGTGTTGCTTTTTTTTTTGCTTCCAGCTATTTTCAGCTATTCAGGTGAAGATAAGGGTTGGGTTTACCCAGGGAGGGAGCTGAAGGGGTAGACAAGGGAGTAATTAAAATGATGAAATGAATCCAAGCTATATAAGGAGGGAAACAGGGACTGGATGAGTGGGGCTGTCCCAAAATAGCACATAAAGACATCGGATTACTCTTCAATATTCTTTTCTCCTCAAAGAAGGAATGCAGGGAGCCCATAGAACGTATAATGGGGTTTCTAACCAAGAGGGGATAATGGGCAGGTGGATGTTTCCCACCTTTAGCCTTTATTGTCTCTCTGACTCACCACCACTTCAGCCTCCTTTATTAACAATACCCGTCTGGATTCTGCAGCTTTGAGTCCACCATGAGAGCAGAGCCTTTTCAGCTTCTCCTCGATTAATCCATATTCTTTTCACTTAAATTCTCTTTCAACTTTCAAAAGTAACCTTTGTTGGTGACTTGTACTGTTGCTTGTGTGAAAGAGGTCAGATCGCTAGATTTGATCATTATGTCGTTTCTATCTATTTCTGTCTGGCTAAAGATTAATTCCCTACTTCCAAAGTTAAGAAGCAGGCTCTTGTTTTTGTCATCGAAATGGGCTCTTAATAGGGAAACTGGACTCAACAGCGATCAGTAAAACAAGAGCCAAGTGTGGGCTTTATTTCCACCTTTCCCTTGACCTAGTTAGAGTGAACGGCAATAGATCTTACCACTCACAACTGCAGCATGTGCTGATGGCCAAGAGGAAGGCAGGCTGCACCTGGCAGCCCACCTGTCCCAGAAGTCCTGCCCAGTGCTGTACATCCATCTGTCCAGTCAACACTCAGTCTTGTGGCCACATCCAGCTGCAAGGGCAAAACAAGGATGGACAGGTGGGAGTCGTTTGCCTGGAGGGCAAATAGGCAATGGACAGCAAAGTCATCAGCACATTCAACAGCACATCTATTCAGACAGTGAAGCAGTTTCGTCCACTTAGTCTCAAGGTGCATTAAAATGTCCCAAAGATCCTTCTATTCCTATCCGTCATCACATCCACATGAGAGATGATGCCATGAGCTGTCACTGGGTTGATTCCTATGCATGTATCTGACAAGCCTCTTGCTCACCAGTCCCCCTTCACCCTAAAATGTAAGGTTTCACAAAATAGAGGTCATTTTATCTCCCTTTTTGTATCTGAAATAGGTATGTGAGCTTGCTCAATGAAAGTTTCATCAGTGAATAAATGAATGTCAGTGAATGAACAATTAAACCAATGGCTGAATCTGTGGGAATAAGTAAGCAAATGTATTCCAAGCATCTGATTTGGCCTCTTGGCTGACTTTAATTTTTAAATCCCTATTTATTTAGCTTTTACTTATTTCCTGTCTCATATTTTTTTATATATATGTTGGGAAAAGAGAAGTTAAAAGTTTCAATATTTAGATCATTGAATTTAAAGTCAGATATCTTAAGAAAGTGTATAATAAATTTCTTATCTTAAGGGCCCAGTGGACATAAATATGAAAGGAGTTTGTGTCTTCTTTATCTTCAGAAGTATTTACTCTGCATTCACAGTGGAAGGTGGGTGAGAAATGCTTCTAGGCAAGGTCAACAGGGATTCCCATCTCTCAGCTGTTTACAGCTACCTACCTCGAACACCGAGCCCAGGACTATAAACAGATTCCATATCCTTTGTCCTTCATTGATGTACACTGTGTCAATAATACCTTTATTATTAGTAATACATAATAATAACTTAGAATTTTGTAATTTTTGTTATGTCCTACATAAAATTGTTCAGACACTCCAATATGTTACCTTTTGGCAGCAAAATCATGGGCTTGTCAACTATATTTTTAGGGAAATTATGATCCTGTAGCTTCTTTAGATCAGTAAAAAGTAATAGCAACTGGATGTTGATAATCATTAGTTTTCTGAAATGGGATACCATAGAAGGCAAATACAAATTTTGATTTTTACAAAGTGTTGGTGCTTAGCCAACCACTTCTGAAATACTGTTTATGATAATGAGTAAATACACTAGCGGTACCTTGTGTTTAAATGGTAGCCAAGAGACAAAGAACTAGAATTTCATACACTTTGCTTTGGAGGCTACAGATTCGCATGGGATGGAGGAAGAGTACCACCTAGTGGTGAGAAGCCTTAACTGCACCCACCAGTAAGCTGACTGGAAGTCGTCTAAGTATTTCAACCACATTTTTTAAAATGCCTTTTGAGTATTTTAAATGCTGCATCTTTGACTCCTGAAAATAGAGGTCATTTTATTTCCCTTTTTGTATCTGAAATAGGTAAATGATCTTGCTCAATGAAATTTTCATCAGTGAATAAATGAATGTCAGTGAATGAACAATTAATTAAACCAATGGCTGAATCTGTGGGAATAAGTGAGTATTTATCAATTCAATTAAAGATTTGGAATCAACTTTATATGCGTAAATATTTCCAAATAAAAATGTATAGGTGGTCAATCTATCCAGGAATTTAGATATTCTAAGTTTCATAAATATTTCACAGATACTACCTGAAGTATGCTTGAGAAAAGATGCATATTAAAGTAGTATGTTTCTTAGATGATCTGAGATTTTATTTAATAGTTATATATCTATCTGCTAATACATTTGAACAAAAGAGTATTGATTTCAGTATTCCTCTGATACTATCTATGATGAGGCCCATCCAGAAAGTACCCAGCCATAGACAACAGAACCTACATAGTGGACCTTACATTGACAATCTTTTTAAGTTGACCTGATTTTCATAGTCTGGCATGCACCACATGTACTTACCAGTACAGGAGGCCTAGTTCCTTATGTGACCACATCCGTATGTCGACCAGCTTGTTACTGTACCATGGGTAGTCAACTTAGAGGTTCTACTGTAATATGAAAAATAGACACATGCATGGCTAGATACTTTCTGGACACCCTTCATACTTCAAAAACTTTAAAGTACCTATAAATAAGCTAAAATTCATCTTCCTTCCCTTGATAGACACCATAAACATAGCACAGCATTTTACACACTTTAGACATGCAATAAATTAATAATTGAGCACTAAAAAATTATTACAGTGGAAACTAGTTTTAATTATAGCTAGCAGTTTGGTTGATATTGACAATAATAAGGAAAAATAATTTTCTTTAAATTATGAAACCTCTAGTTCATACTTTGACCCCTAAATTAAATACAAATTCTACTAAAATGTTTTCCCTTAGCAGGGGTATAATATGAGTGTGTCATCTATCCCTGAGGCCCTGAGATGAAAAGATAGAATTGTGAAATTCCAATTGTACCTATAACCATTTTGTTTTTATTCCTCGGCCTCCTTTTTCTAGTAGCAGACATCCCACCCACACACACCCAGGCCAGGCCAATCACTGTATCCCCCACTTGGCCCTTGGACTTATTCCAAGTTTGCTCAGTCAAAGTGCAGCTCCCAGCAATGATATCTTTACCAGAACAGGCAAGAAGTCCCTTCTTTCCCCTTTGGTCAGGAACTGGTAGGGGCAATGATCCAGCCATAGGAAACTTACTGCAGCAAAGAATAAAGCGGGATAGGAAGGGGCAAGGAAGACTCTCTTATTCTAGTTGCTGAGGTTCCTGACCCCCGGGGTTTCCTTTGCTCTTCCCCTGTGTTCTTTCGATAAAGCTCGGTAAGATCAAATCTACTTTGAGGCATGGTTTTGCAGTCTAAAGAGGATGACTCATATTGCCTTTTCATAATAAGGATAGCTCTGATCATGCCAGCACTCTGGTCAGAAATCTCTATTGCTCTCCATTACTTAAAAAATAATCTCTCAACTTTTTGGATTTTGGATTTGACTTTAATCCACCTCTCCAGCCTGATCACACTCAGTTTAGTAATCCAGTAAACCAAATTATTCTTGATTTCTTCAAAACACCCAGTACTTTCCCTTTATCCCTGCCTCATAAAAATATTTTACATCCAGCCACTCCAGTTTCCACTTTTTCAAGATCAGTCACAAACAATTCATCTTCTATAAATCCTTTTTCATTATGCCATGAACCAGTTAAGCTTAGGTTCAGCTGACTGTAAGTGAAATCTAAGAACATAATGGCCTCACATAGCAGATAGCTTAGTTCTTGCTCACATGAGAAGCCTGGAGGTAGGCAGTCCTGGGTTCTATAGCAACAACATGGACATGGATATATTTGCTTTCTGTGCTGCATAACAAATTAGCATGAACTTATCAGCCCAAAACAACACATATTTATTACCTCACAGTTTCCATGGGTCAGGAATCTGAGTGTGGCTCACAAAGATGGTCTCTCAAGGCTGAAACCAAGGTGTTGATTGGATTACATTCTCGTCTGCAGGTTGCTGCAGAATTCATTTCCTTGTACGAGTAAAATGAATGTAGTGTTGCTTCTTCAAAGGTAGCAACAGAAAAAAGGACTTTCTCCTGCTTGGGAGAATTTCAGGGAAAGTATAGAACCTCTTTAAAGGGCTTGCCCAGTTAACTCAGGCTTACCCAAAATAATCTCTCTTTCAATGAGCAAAAAGTCAACAGATTAGGGGTCTTAATAACATCTACAAAACTCCTTCACCTTTACAAATAATGTAACATAATCGTGGGAATGACACACCATCTCCTTTTCTATATTCTGTGGATTAGAAGAAGCAAATCCTAGGTTTCATCCCAACTCAGTGTGTGACCCACAAGTGGTGCATGTCCATACAGTCAGAAACCTGGGTCCGCTCTTCCTGTTCTATCACTATCCTCCATCTCAAGTTGACCTCCCAGAAGGCTGTCTGAACTCTAACCAGCATGGGCACCTAACATACTACAGAAAGTACTGAAGAAATGGGGCAAGAAGGATTATTCTTCACCACTGGGTCAGCTGCCTACAAGCAAACTCTACAAAAATTTCACACATGTTCACTTAAATCTCTTTAGCCTCGAGTGCAGACAATAGGGGAATGCGTTATCTGTAGAGAAGCTGCTAAGAAGTAGTAAAACTAACCAAAAGTCAGTCTGCGGTTTATTGTCAACCTCTATCAGCAATTCTCAACAGTTTAGTATAAAATACAATCATGTATCACTTAATTACATGGATACACGTTCACTTTCTTTTTGTTTGGTTTGGTTTTCCTCTATTTTTTAACTTAATTTTTATTAAATCATAACTGTGTATATGTATGGGGTACAATGTGATGATTTGATGTACAAGGTGAAATGCTTAAATCAAACTAACAGAACCATCGTCTCCCTTACTTATTTTTGCGGTAGGACATTTATAATATACCCTTATTTGTTTTGAAATGTACCTTGCATTGTGCACATTAGGTGAGATCCTGCCACATACCCTCCCTCTACTCACCCTTCCCCTCCCCTCCCCTCCCCTCCTCTCTTTCTTTCTGGACTATCTTTGCCTTTTATCATTCATATGAATGTGTAAGTGATTATCTATTAGTTTCTAATAGTATTTAATGCATTGGATATTGTTTTTCCCATTCTTGAGATACTTTACTAAAAAGAATATGTTCCAACTCCACCCAGGTAAACATAAAAGATATAAAGTGTCCCTCTTTTATGGCTGCATAGTATTCTGCAGTGTACATATAGCACAGTTTGTTGATCCATTCATGAGTTGGTGAGCACTTAGGCTGCTTCCACGACTTGGCTATTGTGAATTGGGCTTCAGTAAACATTTTGGTGCAAATGTCTTTGTTGTAAAATGATTTTTACAGTAAATGAATGATTGTTCATCTGGGTAAGTACCTAGTAATGATATTGTGGGATCAAAAGTAGGTCAACTTTTAGTTCCTTGAGAATTCTCCATACTTTTCTTTCCAAAAAGGAAAGAATTAGCTTGCATTCCCACCAACAGTATAGAAGTGTTCCCATCTCTCCACATACACTCCAACAATCAAAGTTATGGGATTTTGTAATGTGGGCTAATCTTACTGGAGTTAGGTGATATCTCAAAGTGGTTTTGATTTGCATTTCTCTGATGCTTAAAGATGATGAGCATTTTTTCATATGTAGGCCATGCGCCTATCTTCTTTAGAGAAGTTTCTGGTCAAGTGCCTTGCTCAGAAAGAAATGGGGTTGTTTGTTCTTTTCTTATTGATTAGTTTGAGTTCTCTACATTCTAGTCATCAGACCTTTGTTGGAAACATAACCTGCAAAAATGTTCTCCCATTCTGATGACTGTCTGTTTGCTTTAGTTACTGTGCTCTTAGCTATGCAGAAGCCTTTTAGCTTAATCAGATCCCAGCAATATATTTTTGGTGTTTCTTCATTTGTCAGTGGGGGTCTGCCTCAAAAAATATTTTCCCAGGCCAATATCTTCAAGCATTTTCCCTGCACTCTCTTCTCATATTTTTAACAGCATGGTACTTGCACAAAAATAGAGATGTAGATCTATGGAACAGAATAGAGAACCTAGAGATGAACCCAAGCACATATTGTCACTGGATCTTTGATAAGCCTGACAAAAACATACATTGGGAGAAAGACTGCCTATTTAACAAATGGTGCTGACAGAAATGGCTAGCAACCTGTAGAAGACTGAAACTGAACCCTCACCTTTCACCACTAACAAAAATTAATTCTCACTGGCATCTGAAGCTGGTTCGGGACACCCCACACTTTACGGAAACCCTTGTAGGGAGAATTTGTTCAACCTGCCTGCAAAGATTTTTTTTTTTCCCTTTCTTTGCTTTTAGCCTGGGACCCACTCACAGTGCCACCTGCTGTCTAGAAAGTATATTGCAACATAAATATATTCCCACTAAAGCATCCCCACCTCATTTTTTTTTCCTGAATCCTTTTTTTGTAGGCGTTACTGTTAAGTCTTTTTTTATGTTTTGTTTTTTATTGTTAATATTATTCTTCCTTTTTTCTTCTCTCTTCCTCTCCTCCTCTTCTTATGGTTGCAGAGAGAGCTTACATCTGATTAATATACTTTTTTTTCTTTTTTTGTTTGTTTGTTTTGCTTTTTGCTTTTTTTTATCATTTTATGATTACCATTTTTGTGGGTGTTTTTTATTATTTTTGTTTGTTCATTTGTTTGCTTGTTTGTCTTTTCTTTTGTTTTCTTTTTTGTCTGTTTGTTTACTTGTTTCTAATTGTGCATCTGTGGGCTTGTGTGTCTGGTAGCATTTTTTGTCTGTTTATTTGTTCGCTTGGTTTCAATGTGTTTTGTACTTTGCTAAATCCTCAGGTCGGCTATTTTCCCTAACTCCAATTTTCACATTCAATAAGAATATGGAGGAACAGGGGATGAGGGCTGACTGGAGCTAGTTTTCAACATAAACTCCAGTTCAGGGGGGGAGACAACCGCCAGAAAGAACCCAACGAAGCTGAAGGAGGGGAGCCGAGCTGAGAGAAGAGATAGATAAATGCATGTCTTCTCCACCGAGGCAAGCCACGACTTCAAGAAAACAAATTCCAGGTTTAGACTGAGCCCAGGTGGAATATTCTCCAGCTTCCATTGAGCACCTGAGGCAGATAGGCTTCAGCTCCCTCTGCTGGCTGGTGACAAAGAGTGGTCACCAAGTGGAGGAGGCATTGACTTGACTTGGACTGTGGTAGGCACAAAACCCTGACACACTCACTTATTGGACAGGACTGGGCCACAGAGTCTGGCTTAACAGAGACTGGTGGTGGGGTTACCAGAGACTGGGGTTACCAGAGTGGTGAAGGACAAGCAAGGAGGGGAAAGAGACATCAGCCTCCTTACTCTAATCATCTACTGAACGGGCCTTTCTGACTCCTCAGAACATCAGAGTGAGCTGAGCTACCAGTAAATTTCTACCATCTAGTTTCTGGAGACCTTGTGAGCTTTCCAGCTATAGAGTGGGCACTGATCGGGTCAATAGGTTTGGATCTCTTGAATTGGGCAAATTAACTGGTGGTTGAGGGAGAATCTCTGGTGCTCTCTGGATTTTCTCAGGCCTAAATTGTCTTCAGGTGGAACATTCTCCAGCTGTCGTTGAGTGCCTGAGACAGGCTTCAGCTCCCTTTGCTGGCTGGGGATAAACAGCAGTAACCGAGTGGAGGTAGCATTGACTCTACTTTTACTCTGGCAGACACAAAGCCCTGCCACACTCGCTTATTGGGCAATTGGGTCACAGCCCAGTGGGGTCTCCAGTGATTGGGTGTGACAAAGGCACAAGGTGGGTAAGGAGGCATCAACCTTCCTAGATTAATTTATTTGCTGAGCAGGTCCTTCTGACCCCACAGAGCACCAGAGTGAGTCATATCTGAACTGCCAGAAGACCCCTGCTGTATTGCCAGAGACCTTTTGAACTCCCCCACTTGAGACCAGTGTTGACTGAGACACTTGACTTAGATCTCTTGAACTGGGCCAATCACCTGAGAACTATCTAAAGTGGTACCCTGGGGGTGTGGCTGTGGGAAGGTGTGGTTTTCCTTTCCCAACTGTCACCTATGAGGGGTGTGGTGACTTATTTCTCCACAGCTGAGATTTTAACCAAGAGTAATTGATTTTCTAAACTAGAACACAGACCAGCCAAAAACAAGATAGAGACACGCAGGCCCCAGGCTCTTAGACCGTAGCACTATACACATCCTTGGTAAAGCTCTAGGGGAAAAGGTACAGACACCAGTCCCAGCCTTTGCCCAAAAGGACTAGTAAAATACTACTCCCAGAGCCCCCAACCCAACTTTCTCTTACCTGCTCACCTAGCCAAATGGAGTAAATCCAGCATGGGGTGGAATCAGCAGAAAAACTCTAGTAGTACAAATAACCAAAGTAGATCAAACCCCCCCTCCCCAAGGAAGGAAGATGCCATCTGTTTATGAGATGTCAGAAATCAAGTTCAGAATTTGGATAACAAATAAGATTAACAGAATGAAAGAAAGGAAAGAGCTAGAACTTCAAGAAATTATTCAAAAGATGTCTCAAGAATTCAACAATTTGGCTCGGCGCCCGTGGCTCAATTGGCTAAGGCGCCAGCCACGTACACCTAAGGTGGCGGGTTCGTATCCCCAGCCTGGGCCCGCCAAACAACAATGATGGCTGCAACCAAAAAATGGCCAGGCGTTGTGGCGGGC
>CAUYQV010069969.1:0-10000 GCA_963574575.1 Galagoides demidoff
GGGCGCCTGTGGTCCCAGCTACTTGGGAGGCGGAGGCAGGAGACTCGCTTGAGCCCAGGAGTTGGAGGTTGCTGTGAGCTGTGATGCCATGGCACTCTACCCAGGGGGATAGCTTGAGGCTCTGTCTCAAAAAAAAAAGAAAAAAGAAAAGAAAATGAGTGTTGTGTCTATTTAAAAGAGAGAAAAAAGAAAAACCAATTAAGAAATGATTCTGGGCTGCATGTAATAGCTTACAACTATATTCCCAGGAATTTGAAAGGCCAAGGTGGGAGGATTACTTGAGCCCAGGAGTTCAAGACCATCCTGGGCAACATAGCAAGACCTCATCTCTACAAAAGATTTAAAAATTAGCCAGGTGTGGTAGTGAATACCTGTAGTCCCAGCTAGTTGGGAGGCTAAGGCAGGGGGATCCTTTGAGCCCAGGAATTTGAAGTTGTAGTGAGCTGTGATGACACCACTGTATTCTAGTCTTGGCATCAGAGCAAGATTCTGTTTCTAAAAAACTAAAAGTAAAAAAGGAGGATGGGCATGGTGGCTCTTTCCTATAATCCTAGTCCTCTGGGAGGCCAAAGCAGGGGGATAAGTTGGGCTCAGGAGTTCAAGACCAGATTGAGCAAGAACCAGATCCTGTCTCTATTGAAAATAGAAAAATTAGCTGGGCATTGTTGTGGTGCACACCTGTAGTTCTCAGGAGGCCAGAAGATAGCTTGACCTCAGGAATTCAAGATTAGCCTGAGCCAGAGTCAGGTCCCATCTCTACTAAAAATAGAAAAATTAGCCAGGCATGGAGGCAGGCGCCTGTATTCCCAGCTACTCTAGAGGGAGGCTAAGACAGAAGAGTCACTTGAACCAAGGAGTTTGAGGTTGCTGTGAGCTAGGATGATGCCGTGGCACTCTAGCCTGGGCAACAGAATGAAGACTGTCTCAAACAAAAACAAATAAACAAAGCAATAAAGAAAGTGATTCTAATAGGAAGATGACAGGGGAAATAAGGTAGCAACTATGTGAGATTTGAAAGGAAATAAGAAAGACCACAGAAGTCAAGCTTGTGGGGATTGGCTTTGAGTAGTTGTAGGGGCTAAAGAAAGAGGAGTTTGCAGAAAAATGACATAGAGTCTTGGGTCTGAGTGTTGCCAGCAACTCAAATGGACAATTTAATGGTTAGGGTTTAGGTAATTCTGACTTACAGGAGCATCCTGGGGCAGCTACTTAGAGAACAGCCAGTTGAGAGTAAGAGTGTCAAGCTCAGGAGGGAGATGAGTGAGGAGTCTCCTTTGCTTTTAGCTGATAGGTGAAACCATGGCTCTAACAAGGAAGAGTTTAGGAAGGAAGGGATGTTTGTCTTTGCTATGCTAGTGCCTTCCCACTCCTGCCAAATAGTTCAGGGGAATGAACAAATAAAAGAGAAAGTTAAAGTGCGAGAACAACTTTTAGTCCTACCGAGGAAACCAATATTAGAGGAAATTTCCGTAAGGAGCTCTTGAAAAGGAGGAATGGGGAAGCTGTCAGCAGTGGTGAATATTCAGAAAGTGTGAGGACAGTGAGGATGGAGAAGAGAGAGTTACTAATGACACATAAGGAGAAAGTAAGTTCATGTTCAGGAGGGACTGTGTCTCTCTGATTCTAAAAGTTGTCACAGGCTTGATCTGGAGCAAGGATTGGATCTACTTCCTGCCTCCTTCTAGCCAAAAGGAGGAGGTGGTGTCAGTACCTGCCATTCATTCAAGACCTACTGACATCAAGCACTGTGCTTAGCACTGACATAATCGTGGATAAGCCTGCAGTTAGTGTTCCTACCTTACAGGTTTCCTCCTCTCCCCCCCTCCCCCCAGAGGCTAAGTAACTTGCCTGCGGCTCTAAAGTCACTAAGTGATGAAGCTGGAAATGAAATGCAGGTCAGCTTGACTCTGAAGTCTGTGCCATTCCCATCGTGCACCTGACACTTTGCCTTTGGTGCCTCCAACTTCCTGGTACAACCTCTGTCCACCTTCAGGAGTTAAGTGTCCTTCTAATCTGTTCCTGCAACAATGGGATCTGAGAAAAGATCTGAGATCCACAAAGCATGACATTTCGGGAAGAGTATTTGATGTGTAGTGCAAAACATCCGGGTGAATGAAACCTTAGTTAGGTAATTTTATATCTTTGTGACTTTGGCCGAGTAGTTTACTGAGAAAGTTATTTCTTTGGGCACCTCAGTTTCCAACACTGCAAAATGTTTTAAAATGGGTTTAAATTGTCAAGTGGAATGCACATATAAGATGCTGTGATCTTAGTGTGAATTGAAGTCAGCATGTTACGGTCTGTAGAGTTCTTTATATTTTGGAAGTTTTAATAGTAATCAATTTATTTAAATTTATTAAGCATCCATTGTGTGCAAGTACTTTGAGGAAATTATTGATGCCTAAGACCTGGATAAACTTAAAGTCAGTGCAGGAGAAAATACTTTGTCTCTCAGAAAAAGAACACTCAGTAGTAAATACCAGAAGGGACATATTTTGCTGGGAGGACATAAAGACCTTTATCTCTGTATCTAAAATAAGATAAAGGAAATTATTCTTAAGGACAAAGAAAATTGTTGATATGGAACAAAGTGTCAAAAGTCTTTTATACGCATTTTGGCATTCAAAAGCCTTAGTCCATCATCTCCACTGCCCTATAGAGCCTTGTATTGACTCCGTTGAGCAAAAGGGAAGTTTGTAATCAGCCTCACGTTCTTTATTTGACTCGCAGACTAACTTTGGTCACTTGGCTTGTTCTTATTTTTCAGAGAGGGAGGAACATATCCTTTAGGCTGGAAAGGGAACACTTTATCATAAGTAAAGGAATTACTATAAAGTGCCACAAGCTTTGGGAATGAAGTTTGCTATCAGATGGCTCTTTGTGGGCTTTCTATAGTGTTGTACTAATTTCAGTCACTAGAAGCACTCCTGAGAGTGGGGAGGAGGGGAGAGGAGGAGAAGGAGGGAGGGACGTTGGTAAGTTCGCCCCAAAAGTGCACAATGGAAGGGTACACAGCACATCCCCTAGGTGGAGGGCTCCATTATAATTTAAACTTTACCTTAGAAACACAAAAGTGTAACCTAATCATTTGTACCCTCCTATCAATCTGAAATAAAAATTAAAAAAAAAATAGAAAAAAGAATCATTCCTGAGAGCCCTGAAATGGAAGCTCAGTTATTAAAAAATAAATAAATAAAATAAACAAATAAAACAACCATCAGGAAATACTAGCCTGAATATAAAAAAGTAGACATTGAAACATGTAAATTAATTTTAAGCCATTGACTACCTTCCCCTCCACTAACGCATACACTTGTGGGTGTTAGACCCAATTTGTAGTTTCTACCTTTGTAAACAGCAGGAAGCGTAGAAACTAAAACTGATCCAAACTGGAGCACTCACAAAATCCAGGACCTTCCGCTGTTACCAGAATTGCGGCTGTGCGGGGACTGTGTGTCACTGGTCAGGCATCTGTCTTGCAGATATGGATTAGCTAACAGGAAATTGAATAGATAAATTCTATATTGTCTAAATACTAAATTACTTTGTTTGCAAATAAGCTTTTTAAAAGGAACACACACTTTGAGGTTTTTCTGAGTTGAACATTCACTGAAGTTCCCTACACATTCGTTGCAGTGTAGTGTCAAGAGAAATGAAAGTTTGCAGATTTTTTTGTAGCCTAGATCATTTCAATTGCTCTTTGTTGTACGTTCCTACAGCTGAAGGCTGTTTTTGTCCCAGTGGTGGGTGGTAAATGAATAGGATTGAACAACTTAAGGATGAAACTAGAGGTAAAACTAGCCAGACCCCTTAAATCCTGGATCAGAACCAGGCAACGCTAGGCAAGAAGGCTCAATTCCCAGCAGCTTCGCGACCCAGAACATCTGTTTCTGTATTTGGCATAATTCCACCTTTTTATTTGTAAAATTGTTCCCATCTTTGAAAACACTTTAAAAAATAAAGAAGTCCCCCATTCTGTCTCCTTGTCCCACTTCCCGGCACATACATTTGTAATTACCTGGTTTAGTCTGTGTGTTTAATCAGTTTAAACTGAGAACGTTGCATACATCTGATTTCAATCTGAAGGAGCCATTGAGCATTGGGCAGTTACCACCCTCCTGTCTGCCAAAACATGCCTCTGCCAAGAAACGGATAGGACTCACACCAGGGTATTTCCTAAAGAAGCCACTTGACTCAGATTAGATGTTTAATTTCCTTAAAATATTGTTTTGGATTTGAGTCTCTGTTCTCTAATTGGGATATTCTAATGTAATTTAGGAATATCATGTATTTGCTGAGTTGGTTCCAGGATCCAGCTGGCATTATTGTAGAAACCTAAACCTCAAGGAAGCAAACTCTACTCTGCGTGCTGAATGCCATCCTCAACTGCTCCGAAGGGCCAGCCAGGCCCACGTGTGTTCACGTCTTTGTGGAACCATGATATGTGCAATGCAGTTAAACTAATTTTGAGAGAATAGGGCTTTCAGTTATAGGAATGAAGCTTCTGATCAGAGGTTCACATCTTTTGAAATATTTTCTTCAATTAATGTAGAAAAAAATTGCTTTATTCTAGCAGTAATGATTAATTTTAACTTTATTTTAATTTTATTTTTCAGACAGTGCCTTACACTGTGTGTGGCCCAGGCTGGAGTGGCTGGAGTGCAGTGGCTTGACCATAGCTCACTATAACTTCGAATACTCCTGCCTCAGCCTTCTGAGGAACTGGGACTATAAGCATGTGCCACCAAACCTGACTAGTTTTTTTTTTTTTTTTTTTGGTAGAAATTGGGTCTCCCCATGCCAGCCAGGCTTGGCTCAAGCGCTCTTTTGCTCCAGCCTCTTATTAAAGTTCTAGGAGTCTAAGCACGAGCCACCATACCTGGCTGTTTTACTTATGACATTGACATATCAATCAGGTTTCCAGATTTCCTCCTCTGTGTTTGCTTAAAACACCTTTCATTGGTTAGAATTTGAGATCTAAATTTTTGTTTTGTTTTGCTGTTCCTTGTTGAGCTGTAATTACCCTTCCCTTCCCTTCCCTCTCATCATTTTTCCCCCTCTCCTTCCCCCTCCTTGCCTTTCTCTTCCCTTCCCTTCCCTTTCCTATCCTTTCATAATTTTCCTTCCCTCCCCTTTCCATTTCCTTTCCCTTTTCCCTTTCCCCCTTCCTTTCCTTTCACTTCCCTTCCCTTCCCTTCCCTTCCCTTCCCTTCCCTTTCCTGTCCTTTCATAATTTTCCTTCCCTTTTTATTTTCCTTCCCTCCTGCTTCCTTCCCTTTCTCATTTCCCCTCCCCTTCCCTTTCTCTTTCTTCCTTTCTCTCTCTCTCTCTCTTTCTTTCACTTTCTTGTTCTTTTTTATTCTGTTTGCACATTACTGCTTAAGGACTGCAATTTCTGAACGACAAAGAAATAAAGAACACAGAGCTGTGCTCCATTTATTTTCTTCCCCTCCCCCCAAGCTGTGCTCTTTCTACAGTTTTGAAACTAGAGTTCATGAGTTTATAGACTTCCAGCATGTGAGAGCCTCTAAGAACCCTTTCTTTGTTAGCAAATTTAGGGTAACGGCTAAAAATTCCTTGCACGTTTTGCACAGGGGTAAAGCCATACAAATCAGGGTGTTATCAGCAGGCTCATGAGCTCACCCTGAGTTCCACAACTAGGAGGCTAAAAGCAGAACGAACGGAGGGAACACAGTGGGAAGACCTATGATATTTATCTATGTCATCTTAAAAAGATCTATTTTAATTGTGACATAGCCACATACCATCAGCTGGTTGGGGTTACCAGAGTGTAGTCAGAAGTTTGTTTCATCAGATAATAATCAAACACAGTAGAGATAAAAATTTGAATGGCATAAAGCTCAAATCACTTGGCGTAGCATTTGGCAATGGGGTTGGCTGTGACAAAGAAACTGGAAACACTTTAAAAACTGAAATGAGCATTTCAAGTGGCTTTCTGACATTTTCCTACTCCTGCCAGGACCCTGAAGTATTGTCACAATTAATCACCCCTTCTTCCCCCCTATTGTGTCTCCCCACAGTGCTCTTCCGTCTTGGCAAGTCTGTGTTCTGATTCATGAACAGACTACCTTAAAGTTTAAATCCCAGAGAGAACTTCATCACATCTTGGAAACACTGCCCCAGGCTGCCAGCAGACTTGCTGGGCTCTGAGTTTTGTGCTCTTCTGTCACAGATGAGCCATTTGCCTCTGCTTTTTTGACTTCCCAGAAGTGCTGAGGCACAGAGGAGCTCATCAGCTGGAAAGCGTTGTATGAAAGTACAATTATTTGCCCAGCTTTAGCGTTTCCCGTTTTTCAAAGCCCAATCAGATTGATTCATTTCACAAATACTTATCAAGCACCTCCTGTCTACCAGGCACTGTTCCGGGTGCTTAGGACATATCAGAGGAGACACAAACCAAAGAGCATGCCATCCAGGGAGCAGAGGGAAAGGGGATTGAGTTAAGACAGTCTTAGCCTTTAGTGTAAACTGAATAACTGCACAGGGAATTGCTAAACATGTGGAGAGGTTCACGTGCCCTGCCTCACCCTGTCCGGTCAGCGAGAGAACAGGGAACAGCATCCTTCACTCCATTTCTTCAAATCCAATACAGGCTTCCAGTAGTTTCTTTGAGATTCCCCTTAACATCAAGAAAGAAGCTTCTGCCCTGAGTGCTCTGTCTGTGTCTGACCATGGCAGTTATAGGTATTACAAGGGAAAGATTCAGATGTAGTAATTACTAGTAAGCAGGAGTGATTAGGGGACTTAGCTGGAAAGGTAACCAAACCTAAAAAGAAAAGATTCTATAGTAAAAACCGAAAACCTCTTCAGCCACTTTGTCCAGTGCCGTAACAGTTGATGGCCAAAAGGTTTAGACACTCATGCCCCCAATACCTGCACGTTTCTGTGTTTGGTGTGACTATCCATCCATAGACACCTTTCCATCCTGACCATATAGTTGGTGAAGATAAGGTCACAGTGCTGCTTAGCATACTTAATCAGTCTTTTGCCTCACCAGGTATTAATTTGGGGTCTTCTTTTCTTCCACCATCTTCTTTAGAGCTGCTGGAACTGTGGCCGTAAAGCGAGTGAGACCTGCAGTGGCTGTAACACAGCCCGATACTGTGGCTCGTTTTGCCAGCACAAAGACTGGGAGAAGCACCACCACATCTGTGGACAGACCCTGCAGACGCAGCAGCAGGGGGACACGCCCGCGGTCAGCTCCTCTGTCACGCCCAACAGTGGGGCTGGAAGCCCAATGGACACACCACCAGCAGCCACTCCGAGGTCAACCACCCCGGGGACCCCTTCTGCCATAGAGACAACCCCTCGCTAGACGTGACCCCGGAACTGTCAGAGCAAAGACAACACAACCAACATGAAACCAAGTCCTCATCCTCAAATGCTCAAAGTTGTTTTTTTTTTTTTTTGTGTTTGTTTGTTTATAGATGAATTATCCTATTTCAGTACTTCAGCAAGAGAGAACCTAACTGTATCTTGAGGTGGTAGTAAAACAGAGGGCCAGTAACGGGTCGTAATGACTTATTGTGGATAACAAAGATATCTTTTCTTTAGAGAACTGAAAAGAGAGCAGAGAATATAACATGAAATGATAGATTTGACCTCCTCCCTGTTATTTTCAAGTAGCTGGGATTTTAAACTAGATGACCTCATTAACCGATGCTTTACCAAACAGCAAACCAAGAGATTGCTAATTGCTGTTGAAAGCAAAAATGCTAATATTAAAAGTCACAATGTTCTTTATATACAATAATGGATAAAAAGAGGAAACCCCTCAAGGGCATGAGCATTGGATACAGCAGTAGACATTTTAACAAGAAGATGAATGGCGTCCGTGGGTTGCTAACTGAACTTTGAAGACCCGCTACAAAGCGCGCAGATGTGCAGCAGATTGGAAGGAGACACAGATGTTCGGTTTTTTTCCTGTTTCTGAAAAGAAATAATATCCAGGTCAACAGAATGAAAAATGAAAGATGATTTGCAGTGGGATGTATGAATACAGCAGCAAGAAAAAAAATGCCATAATACAAAAGGCTCCTTTTTATATATATATAAACACACACGCGCACACACACACACACACACAGAAGTAAGAGACTCAGCCTGCAGTTAATTAGCATTCTGGCAGCTTTGACATCAGCCAGCTGCCCTAAATAACCCTTCAACGTTTCTTCACTTTTGCAAGGTTCCACAGAGTAAGACATTGGGTCTATTCCAGCTCATTCATTTTATACTGAAAAAAAAAAATAATTAAAAAAAAATGGTGGCTTCAGCTCCAGCCCCTTTCCAAAATTTTTCAACCCCACCCTGTTTGGATTTTTAATTAAAAACTAGTAGTTCTCTTGGTGTTAAAACACTTCTGTCCTGTGAGGTTTCCCAATGGTGTTTTTCTTGTAAATGTGTTGGACAAATGTGAAGATGCATTGTAGTTTAACCATATGCCCACATTTAGTCTCTTTATTCCTAGTTGGTGAGAAACCTGTATCTTTCTATGCTGCTTTTATATCTGTATGTATTAGTGATATTTCTCTAGTAGTTAAAAAAAAGAAAAAAGAAAAAAAAGACTTTTTTGGTTGTCCTCAAGAAAAGGAAAAAAAAAAAAGCTATCTTTCGGAGCTGCTATTTCACTCTCTTCTAGGATTTTTTTTTTTTTTCCTGAAAACCAGCATGCTTCACGGAATGCTAACATAATGGTGTTTTTGTAAGAGGGATGTACATAAATGTATTTTGCACTGTCACAATGACTCCCTAGGCATGCTTTTTTTTTTTTTTGAGCAAACTCTTTTTAAATATGCTAGAGCCATTTCACCAAGTTTAGCTGTAGCATAGAGTAGTTGTGGAATTTTTCTTTTTTTTTTCTTTTTTGGAAAATCATTATTAGGGACTTTTTTAAAAAAATAAAATAATGAGATAATCCTACTTTAAAAAAAAAAAAGGACAGTGCATGCATATTGCTGTAAGGTTGTTTAAGTATTTCTAATTTTACAAAAATAAAAATCATTAGAGCTCCAAATGCTGAGGTGTAGACTGACAGCTTTAACACTGCTGAATGCCAGGTTATACAGTATTCTTACAAAAAGGGAAGTCAGCCAAAGACTGATCTGATGGACCAAAATCGGAATTTTGAAAAGCACCAGTACTACTTTCCAAATGATCAGCAGGTTAAACGTGTTCAGCAAGGTATAGTGTGAATCCATTAACCCTTCGTTGTCCAGGGTCCAGACCAGAACTACTTGTTAGTTTTGCAAACAGTAGCCCAGGATGTGGTTGTGTGCTTTAGGAAAAGTCAGCAGTGCTGCAGGCTGTGTAGACAACCAAAGTTTACAAGGCTGGGAAGACACTTCTCCACATACATATACACCGGCATTTCTTTAAAAATCAGAATCAATCCATTAGCTTTGGGGGGGGGGGGTTAAAGGTAGCCCTGGGATACAGTTTTAAGTGGCTTTTAAGTATCTGCATAGAGGCAATCCTAAGGTTTGCTTTAAGTCTCTTAAATTGAACTTTTTTTTTTTTTTTTAGCATTTCTTCCCTGTATTTTCACATAAAGTCGGTTTTAATTTTGTTAGGGTGGTATTATGTTTTATTTTGTAATGGCTTTTTAGTTTAGAAAGTTCTGATGAGCAAATAAATACATCTATCTGCATGTTGGAAGTCCATCTGCCAGCACACCTGCTTCAAGCGAAATGAAAGCACATAACCAGGCTCTGAATGGGTTATATTTTATCATGGTGCTCCCAGAATCCTTTGACCTCACTCTGCTTTCTAGTCTGCTTGTGACACTGGACAGTCCTTTCTTACAGAGTTATTATATGTTCTAGGCTACGAAGGGTTAAATAATCCCAAAAATGAGGTATATCATACCCACACGTCTTTATCTCTAGAAGCTGTGATGTATGTGAAACAGCACTGTTATTCTTAACACTAGTGTGTAAAATAAGGATTAGTACAGTACGTCTCATTACTTTTTAATTCAGGG
>CAUYQV010069969.1:12500-13749 GCA_963574575.1 Galagoides demidoff
GAGAAATGAGCAAAGGGGTGCTGTTCTGTATGGGTGTCTATACCCTTATTCCAAGGTGAATAAATAAAGTTTTGTGTTTGCTTAAACCTGAGCCTGGTCAGTCTATGCTCGATTACAGTGGAGAAAAAAACCAAGTCGGATGTATGCAGAAAATGTATTTTCTCATCCTACCTCTCTATCCACATAAGCAGGGACATTGGGGCCAAAGTTCTTTGCTTTGGGAAGTTCTGGGTTCAAATAGCAATTTCTTGAAAATGATTCAAGATTATGCATGGGAAGTCTATGAGAACTTAAGAGACAAATAGAGAGTTGCGTAATATAGTGTATGACAAAAACATTTGAATGGAGAAAAAAGGTTAGTAAGAGAAGGAATATCTGCCCATCATACTCGAGTGTTCATTTCCAGTGCCTAACACAAGGCCAGCCCACTTAGTACTCAATACGTAATTATAAATACAGCTGTGAGTTTTCAGCTAGAGTAATGTGGTGCCCGTTTTCCCAGAAATGAACAAATTGGCTGGGGGAACAGAAAGAGCAAAGAAAATGATTTAACCTGCTGGAAGGATGGATTGGAAGGGGAAGATTAAACAATACGCAGCCTGATCAGATGGTGATGAAGTGGCAAGGTTACCTCTGTTTTCAAAGATCTGAGGATATAAATGCCAATGGGGAGAGGAAACTGTTCAGGTCATTATGTACTGGTTGACTACAGTTATTAATGACAAAAAAGTAGCTATTTTTTACAGTTCTCTGTCAATTTATTCATGGGGCACACACAAGTGAGGCGTTGGAACATACTTTGGCATTTCAGGTATTTAACAGCCACAGTGGAAACAGTGGCCCCGTTGAGCCCTGTGTTGTCTCTTTGGATCACTCAGGCTTCTTTTAGTCTAGATTCCCATTTGTGCTCCCCTTTTCTGCCCTGGACACATTGAGTTTCCTTCACTCTGTTTACATCTCCCTCCTACATCTCTCCTACGTTGACACACAGTAGACTTTTTCTGTGTCGAACTATTTGTTTTCTTTTACCTTAGAACTCCCTTATAAACAAATTAAAAAACAAAGACCACATGATTCTCTCAATCGATGCAGAAAAAGCTTTTGATGACATCCAGCATCCCTTTATGATCAGAACACTTAAGAAAATTGGTATAGAAGGAACATTCCTTAGACTGATAGAGTCCATCTACAGCAAACCTACAGCCAATATTGTACTGAATGGAGTTAAACTGAAATCATTTCCACTCAA
>CAUYQV010069970.1:0-26333 GCA_963574575.1 Galagoides demidoff
TATGAATATCTGTCAGTGTGGTGATTAGCCTGTGATTTTTGATCTTTCCTGATTAATTCTAAGCTGTATGAACTTACTTAATACAATTATCATCATCTCATGATGTGGTTACTTATTAACTTCTCGGAGCTCTAATAGCTTTGGTACTAAGCTGAGAATGCCTGTTACCTATGTCTTAGGTTGCAGTGATTAATGAAGTAATGCATATAAAGCGCTTATCACATTGCTTGGTACCAAATACATGTGAACACCTGTTAATATCACTTATCAACCACCTAAAGACTATCTAAGAGATGCAGGTGCAACCAGGAGTGGTGGCTCATGCCTGTAATCCCAGCACTCTGGGACTCTGAGGCAGGTGGATTGCTTGAGCTCAGGAGTTTGAGATCAGCCTGAGCAAGTGCGAGATGCAGTTTCTATTAAAAAAAAATAGAAAAACTAGCTGGGCATTGTGGCAGGTGCCCATAGTCCCAGCCACTCAGGGGGCTGAGGCAGAATGATCGCTTGAGCCCAGGAGTTTGAGGTTGCTGCAAGCTGTGATGCCATGACACTCTTCCCAGGGAGACTCTTCCCTCTGTCTCAAAAAAGAAAAAGAATGAAAGAAATGCAGTTTCCCCAAAGCCTGTAAGCTTGGTGCCAGAGCTTTGCAAATACTTACCCTCCCCTGACTGGCTCGCTCCTACTTCCTGATGGGAATATAGACCCTCCTTGGTGATGGGAAGCCCTGCATGACCACGCACCCCGAGAGTCCCACACATTTCCTCCCTCCCTCCCTTCCTACACTTTCAGTTCTATATGGACAGAGTTTGTATCGTTCATTCAGCTCCGCGCCCAATATCTATGTGTCTGGTTTGATTAATATTCATTAACTGGTGGATATATTATCGTAGTTCTCTTAATCACCAAGTCCATAAAGTATCTCTTATCATCAAGATAAGAAACAAAAGCCCAGAGAGTTTAGAAAATTGCCTGTGATTACACAATTAGGGAAGGAGTGGAGTTAAGATAAAATCTACACCGTCTGATTTAAAAGATCATGCTCCTTTTCTTCACTGTTCAGCCTTCCTTCAAACTGACACCCATGGGAGATGACCAGCCCTCACATGTGTTGAAAATAATTTGGGTTGGCATCTCTTGGAATACCAGAAGGGCCGAAATCACATGGCAGCCACGCGGCAGGAGATAAAGAACAGCTGCCACTTCTATGCTGGGCCTGGGCTCCCTCTTCCCAGATAAAACTTTGTTTTATTTATTTATTTTTGGTGGTTGTTGTTGCAGTTTGGCCGGGGCCAGGGCTTGAACCCGCCACCCTCAGCATATGGGACGGGTGCCCTATTCCCTGAGCCACAGGCGCCACCCCCCTCCTCCTCCCTTTTGTCTCCAGGACACTGAAGCGCAGCGTCCCCTGCCCATCAGTCACACTGCCTGCACTGTCCCTGCCGGCCCACACCATCATTCCATCACTGTCCTGGCCGCGTCACTCTGGCCTAGGACCTATCTCCTTGTGTCCTAGGAGCGTCCCACCCCCTTTGGCTCATGGCCACGTCACTCTGGCCTAGGACCTATCTCCTTATTTACTAGGAGCCTCCCACCCCCTTTGGCTGGTGACCACGTCTCTCTCACCCCTGCTCCCACCATCCCTTTTCCTCCTCTGACTCTGACTCTCTTGGCTCCCTTGCCTCCCTCTTCTAAGGACCTGTGGCCACGTTGGGCCCACCCAGATAATCCAGTACTGTCTTCCCATCCCAGCATCCGTAACTTACCACATCTACAAAGTGGCCTTGCCATGTAAGGTGACACCTTCACAGGTGTCTGGGATTGGGATATGGCCATGGTCAGGGGCAGGGTTATTCTACCTACCCCAACCTTTGGTGACCTCCAAGGCCTATAGGAGCTGCACACCCTGCCTGCATCTGTAGCCCCACCTCCAGGTCCTCTCCCCCTTTTTTGTTCTTTGCTCATCACATAGGCCTCCTGTTTGTTCCTGGGACACACGCTGGGCTTGAGGGTCTCTCCACTGACTGTATCCTTAGCCTAGAACAGTCTTACCCCAGTAAGTCTCATGACCTGCTCCCTCACCTCCTCCAAGCTTTGTTCACTTACCCCCTCTCTCTGAGGCCTGCTGACCACCCTTAGTCCTTCCTAACCTAGGGCAGCAATTTCTCACTTGCTAACATATCGTGTTGTCTAGTAATCAGGCTTGCTGCCATCAGCCCCACTGCAGTGTTAACTCCAGGGGAGCAGGTACCTGTCCTGTGCCCTGATGTATGCACTAGGTGCCTAAGCAGCGCCTAGCACATCCTGGGATGAGTAAACAAATGAAAGGCCAGAGCAGTAACATCAGCCCTTGCCTGAACCTAGAACAGTGGGGAAAGGCCAGGACTGATGTCTGCCCTGGAAACTCTAGTGAGGCCGACATGTGGGGGGTAGCAATTACAGGGGCCCGGAAGCCTATTGAGAGCTGGTATCTGCCAGGCGCTGTCTGAGCACTCACATGTGCAAACCCTTTAACCCTCCCCAGCGTCCTCTGAGATGAACACAGTCTTCGCCATCCCCACGGACAAACTGCAGAACACAGAGGCGAGGTCAGATGCAGGATGCAAACCCAAGCATCCTACCTGCTCAGCTTTCACCCCTCTGCCCCAAGGAGGTGAGGGTTCCTCACATCTTCTGAGATATTTCCCATAATCTCTTCATGCCTGGATCCTGGACTGTTTCCCTGGTTGGAGAACTGACTCCAGGGGAAAGGATCGGGATGAAAGGGAAGGAGAGGTGTGTGTGTATGAAAGAGAAAGACAGATCAGTCTTGGGGTTTGGCGATTCCAAGCACCAGGGAAGCCCGTCTGGCCAGCAGTCTGCCCCCTCTGGGCTGTTTCTATGGCTTTGCAGACTCCACTGTGCTGTCGGCGTGGGAGGCCTGGCTGTCCACTCACAGTCATGGGCGTGGGAGGCCTGGCTGTCTCACCACTGTTAGCAGGTGGGAGCCAAAAGGGTTATGAATTATTTGCACGCTTGAGCAGGTTGAGAGGAGGGGTCCAGGGAGGAGAATGCACAGATAAGGAGCGGGGGACTTGGAGGGTAAACTCTATCCAGCTCACAGTCACCTGCTGGTCAGCTGTGCCGGGCTGCAAGAGGTGAATGCACTCTGCCAGGAATACCGGAATTGTTTTTGACACAAGGAGGGACTCAGAGCTGGCTGAAGACCGAGATCTAATAAGCTCTGTTTCCATAGACATAGAAAAATCTGTTCATGTTGTAAGTGGTATGTTGTCTCTTCCAAACCTTCCTGCACACTGGCCCTTTCTCCTGCTGTGGGGGCACCAGTATGCCCAGCCATGAAAGGGGAAGGAGGCATGTTTGTTAATCAGACAGTTATTGTAAGTCAGACACTGTGTTAGGCTCTAAGACTCTGGGCAATAAGAGATAAGTAGTTACTTTCTCTGTTTACAGATGGAGCACCTGTGACCAGGAGAGATTGCACAATGCACCCAAGGTCACCAGAAAATAGGAGAGGGCAGGTTTTGAAGCTGGTCTTGCCTGGCTCCAAATGACCTATATCTGTAGGTCTCTCCAATGTTTCAGCAGGGTCCCGAGTCACTTACATAGATACCTGCAGTTTCTTTTAAGGGTTCTGAAGTATTGCAATAGGTTTGTAAATGTTTCTCCAGGGATCTTGAACCAGAGGTCAGGGCAACATATCGGTCAGGGTTCTTTAGAGAAATGGAACTAATAGGAGATATATAGAGTGTACTTAGATATTCTATAGATATCAGTTTATCTATAGCTATATAGATCGGTATATAGACATTGATACTTAGCATTTGTAAGGAATTGGTTCACTCACTGATGGGGTTGGCAAGTCTGAAATTTGCAGGGCAAGCCAGCAGGCTGGAAACTCAGGCAGGAGTCTAGGTTACCATCCAGGTGCAGAATTCTTTCTTTTCTGGGAAAGCTCAATTGTTGTAAACCCTTCAACTGATCGGGCAAGGCCCACCCACATTATGAAAGGGCATCCCCTCTTTTTAGAATCCACATGTTGTAGATGTTACTCACATCTACAGAATGCCTTCATAGCAACATCTGGACAAGCATGTGATGACCACCATGGCCTGGCCCATTAGCACACACAATTAACCATCAAAGCATCATGTACTCAGCATTCAATATGTACTAGGCATTACACCGAGCACAAGCTTGGCCCCATCAACATACTTTCCAAGTGCCTGAACTCTGGCTTTCAGAATGGTTAACGCAGCTTTGCCCAGAGGACAGTTCTGGTAGAGTCGGAAATAGAAGTCACATTTCTCTGTTTGCTACTATACCAACCTGCCTTCCCAAAGTTTCCATTTGAATAACCTAGATCTAGCAATCTAAGAGAGATGAATGAAGTTACCATGTCAGTCAGCTTGTCAGGACTCGACCCAGAACTCAGATGCCTGGACTCCCAGCCCAGCTTTTTCACAACCCTACCCCTCTGCTCCTAGGAGCTTCTGAACGTGAAGCACTCGGTCCCCTGTAGGATTCCCTTGCCAGGTAAATGTTGGTGCAGCCGAGGTGAGATATACTGACACAGCACAGCACAGAAGGGCCCGGGCTGCCATTATCCTCTCCATCAACAGCTGTGCTTAGAGCCCGCACCCTGGCGCCTCTTCACTGCTGAAACAACTTCATAATGAGACCCTTTCAGGATATCAATATTGGAACCTCCTTGAACTGAGTGAAGTGGACCTATCTGGTGACAAATTCCTCTTCGTGTCAGTTTGTATTTTAGTGAGATTACAGGGATTTGCAGGAAGCACTCCAGAAGCTGGTGCTGTCTGTGCAGGGGGAGTCTCGGGCTTGCCGAGACAGCGTTGTGAGGCAAACTGCTCACTGCGTACTCAGGGCCTTGCAGTGTTTCAGTTAGGGTTGTTTGGTTGCAAGCAACAGAAACCCATGCTAGGTAGCTTCATTAAAGCAAAAAGAAACCAAAGGAAAGCAAATTACAGTTGGGTGACAGATATTAGGAAACCACCTTTGCACTGGGAAAACCAGTGCATGAGACTGTAACATACCGGGGCAGCACTGGGCACCTCCACAGCAGTCATTTAGAAGCCACCAGAGCACTGTCCAACATGACATCTCTGCACCTGATGTGCTCGGCTTGGGTCAAGTGTCCACTCCTGAACCACCTGCCTTGGCCCGGGCTCAGGTACAGTGAGCAGGAGCTGCTTCTCTGACTAGGGGCCATAGAAGGGGAATTAGTTCTCAGCAGGAATTATTCTCCAAGAAGTGGTGAACTATAATAGCAACTGTGAATATGATAATAACTTAAGGCTCATATAAAAACACCCACATTCATAGATCTCTATATCCCACATGTATGTGTATGCTTACATATACTTTACCCATTCCCTCTTAGTTAAGCCCTCCCAGCCTTCTACTCCTGTTTCTGTAGCATTCCTGTCCTAAAATAATCAGCTGCAATTAAAATCGTGGGCCCCAATTTAGAGAGACTTGTCCTGAGGTTTTTAGCATCTGTGAACATTTACAGCGAGAATGTAGGTACCATGTGGGCAGAGACTTGAGCTGTTTTGTTTACCTTATATCTGCAGGTGCCTGGCACGTTGTAGGTGGTCAGTGATCATTCAATGAGAAGCAGCACACACCAATACTGGACATGTCCCTCCAGCCCCGGGGCATCCAGGGCCTTTGCCATCTTGGCCCAGGGATATTATTTATACCCGTATATCCCATCTCCAATGCCCAGAATCAGTAGATAAGGACGCACACTTTTCTTGGGGGAAAGTTGATTAACCTCAGCTCCACCTTTAGCTAACGAAGGGTTGCTATCGAAGGAGAATGCCAGCTGACATCACTGCCTGGCTGGGGAGGAGGGACTTTCAGGTACTGGAAAGCTGGCATCATCGTTTGGACAGGCCAAGGGGGAGAGGGATGCAGGACAGCCAGGCTAACTCAAACCTCTAGCCCCCAGAACAGCTCAGTACAGCTTGCCACATTCCACCTTGCTGTCATCCTATTGCGTGCCTCCTCTGAAATAGTGACAGGAGGACTAAGTATCATTTAGTATATAGTTCACATAAGCACAGTGATAAGAAAGGAAGTACAAATGATATTCATAGGGCTGCAAGATGAACTTTAGTGCATCCCTCAACTCCCACTCTCCACCGGGCGCAGTTAACCAGGGTGGTTTCAGGAAGCTGTTCGTACTCTGAGCTGGTCCGGATCCCGTCACCATTCAGGGACACCACGCACTGCCCACATCCCTCTGGGAGAGGTGCTCCGCTCTAGCCTGACACCGGCCTGCACTCACAGAGTCCCCTGTTTAGAGTAGGGCAGGTTTTCGCAGACTAGCCCTGGTCCCTGCCCGTGCACAGGCTCAGAGTTTTCTTGAGTGAAGTGACTTTAATAATGCGGCCACAGGCAGTTGTGTCATCTCCCCAGGGGATGCCACTTCCCGTATTTTTCAGCATGCCTTCCCCCAGACAGGCTGCTCTGTCTATGCTGGGGGCAGAAGCAGACAGCCCAGGTTGACATTGAGACCCCAAAGTCTGTGGTGCGATCAGGAAGCCAGAAAGGAGCAGCAAAGCCTTCCCCACAAGCGATCATAGGCAATCAGGCCATGGAGTATGACAGTGCTGCTGGGGGGTGGTGACCATGTGTCGCTGTGTGTCTGCATGGGCCAGGTGTGCCACGTGGTGTTACGTTACATGGTTCAGTCTTTACAGCAGCCCCAGGAGGGAGATATCACTGCCATCATTTTGGGGAGGGAGAAATAACATGGTGAGAAGCTGCATTATGTACACAAGTCGGTAGGGCTCGTAACGTGACGTTGCCAGGGTTCAAATCCAGTCTGTGTTCATTAAAAGCTGTGTGATCCTCCCCGAGCCTTTTTTTCAAGTGACAGCCACAGAGCTGAGAAATGGCAGGCGAAACAAGACAGGCAGGAGCTGGGTCTCAGAGGACAGCGGAAGGCAGGCGCACAGGTGGCCGTCAGTGAGACAATGGGGAACTTTCCATCCAGGGGAGACCAGAGCTCTGCCTCATCTCTCCTGGAGGCGCAGGGGCCTCTGGCTACTTCAAAGACTCTGGAGGCTCCGAAGTGTTGCAGAGTCACAGAGGTGGGACCTGAGTGATTCTCGTGGCTTTCTGTCCACCTGCTCTTGTGTGGCCAGTGGTGCAGTAGGTATGCTTGGCCAGCCCAGGGAACAGGCCCACCAAGTGTTTGAGACCTTCTCCTGTGCGTGACTCTGACAGCAGCATACACTGCAATCATGGGGGTGCTTCCGGCCCCTCTTGCCTGGCCTGGCCTCTGTTCACTGCCAGTAAGACTCGGCTCTCTGTCTCAGGTACAGCAGACCGACCTCAGGTCCACTCGGACCTCCCTGCGTGGTACTTGGAGAGCTGCTCTATCTCCCAGGGCCAGTCATCACCCTGCCCTCCGGGGCAGGCCTGGGCCTGGTGTCACAGGGACCCTGTCTCTCTGTCTGCCCTAAACCTGGTGTCATGGGTCATTCCTCTCTCTGCCTGTCCCCCTCTTTTCAGGAAGTCCGTCATCCAGCTGGACCTCGCCAACACCAAGAAAGCGCTGATCGTCCCCGCGTTTGAGACCCTGCGTTATCGGCTATCTTTCCCCAAGTCGAAAGCAGAGCTGCTGTCGATGCTGGACATGGGCACCCTCTTTACATTCAGGTGAGTGGCCCTCTTGGCTGTCCCTGAGGGTACCTGGAGACCGTCTCAATCCCAGGGAACCCGGAAGCCCAAGCTGCTGACCCAAGAGTTTGCCACTACCCTCGTCTGCTGTAAGGCCAAAATAGCCCCACACACCCCAAACAGTCTCAGAATCCTCTCTCTCTTCTTCCCTATGCCATGTAATTTTTCTGTGCATGGATGACAGATACTGTCCATCCAGATGGAAGGGTAGATATGGTCGGGCAAGATGCTTAAGCTTGTTACTGTCTGTCCTTTTTTCTAAACTCAGTTTAGCCTCCTGCTCCCCGTTCTAGCTCTGAATTCTCTCTTGTGTGCACTGTCCATTTGTCCATTTGGTGAGGGGGTTCCACTCCATCAGGGCCATGGTGGCGGTTATTCTTTTTCTTGTTGGTGTGAGTGGTCTGTCCTCTGAGCCCAAGGCCTGGGATGTGCTGCGGTCACTTCTGTAGCATCTCTAGGTCATGAAGGTGACTCCAAAGTTGTGCTCAGCAGATATGGCCGCTGACTTTCCCCATCGACTGAGTGACTGCTGCACACAGAACCCTCCTTTTCCTCATTTCCCAGGCCCGTCAGGCCTGCAGGAACATTGCAGAGGAGCTACCCGATCGCTGTTCCAAGCACCCGGGAGTCTGCATGACTGCACAGCCCCCCATGCGTGGGTTTCATGGCCTAGAGAAGGGCCGTGGTGTTGAGAGGAGTGATCTGGAACCCAGGGCGGGGAGCATATAGGAACCCTGCTGGGTCCCTTAATTGAGCCGTCTCAGGAGAGAACCCCTACTTCTGCCTATTGATTTTAAAGCCAGCCCTTCCTTTGAGCTAACATGCACACATTTCTAGGCAATTGGAACTTTATCACAAAGATTGCAGTCATCATAACTTCGGGTTTTCATACCACTGTAAGGTTTCTAGAAAGTGTTCTCGAACTTTTTCTTGTGAAAATCACTCTGTGAGGTAGGAGGAGATTCAGTCAATAATTCACAGGTTATCATTTTTCACATTTTATACAGATGAAGAGACAGAGGAGAGGAGAGGTCCCAGTGGAGCCAGGTCTCAAATTCCTGCCTTCTCCTCTTTCCAGGATTCTGGAAAGTGACCAGGAAGAGTTACTGTCCCCACCACCCACCACTTGCTTCTGCTTCCTTTCAGACAGAAATGACCACTGCCACTTACTGAGTACTTAACATATGCCGGGATCTATGACTACCCATTTAATCCTCACCTACTTGTGAGGCAGATACTATTCTATCCCCATTTCACAGATAATAAAACTGAGGCTCTGAGAGGTTAAATAACTTGCCCAATGACGCACAAGCAGGAAATGGCAGAGTCTAAGGAACCACAGAGCCTGTATTCTTAACCAAAATACAACCAGTCTGCTGATCAAGTGCTGAATTTTCTTAACGACTGTTTGAAGATGCAGGGTAAAATCTTGCTCCTGGAAATTGAGACTCTGAGAACAAACCTTAGTCTGAGCCTCCCACAGATGCCATTATCTGATGCCTGAACACCTGGCACATATCCAAGGCATCCTTCCTTCCATCTCCAACCCCAGGTGAATGGAGAACTCATTTCAAGGTCACGTCCATGGGCATGAGAGCTGGGGCCTGGCCTGCTGTGTCTGTGATTGCTGCTCTGGCCAGCAGCTTGCAAGCCAGCATGCCAAGTGCTAAATTACATACCTTCCCTCCACGAAATTGCTTTTGTCACTTGCTCTTTAAATAATGAGCTTTTAAACCTCCACGAAGCTAAAACCTACTCCCTACCACACCTGGAATGTGAAAGCCTCTACACCCTTACCCGTCCTCTGGGGCAGTGGTTCCACAGTGTGGTCCCTGGACCAGGAGCTGCAGCATCCCTTGGGAACTTGTTAGAAACTCTGGTTGTATCAATTCTGCTATACACTTAAGTTTCAGAACAGAACAAAGTGCCTCAAATCTCTTCCCTTCCACAGCACCGTGCTTCAGTATACCCAGGAAACTTCTCTCATCATCTCCTCACTTTTTTCTACCCATTGTTGCCGGTCTCAGAGACCAACCCCTGAAGTTTAGCATCTATCGGACTGACCATAGGATCTTCAGGTCATTTTCAGCCTGTGCCTGGTTTTTTTAATGGCAGGTTCACTGCCACTTCACTGTCCCTTGTGCTGCCCAGCCACTGGGCAGGCTGTCGGTGTCCAGGCTGAGCTGATGGAAGCTGCCTCCCCAGCCGGATCAACAGGACTCACCCAGCCCTTCCCTGTTCATTTTCCTTCTTTTCCATATTTTAATCAACCAAGAGTTTAGATTCTAAAGATGCCTCCACAGACACATAAAATGGCTGTCGGTATGGCTGAGAGAGCAAGACCACCGAGAATTGACATCATGTCTGGGAGGGAAACATAGAGAAATAAGAAGGAGAATATTCTCAATTTTGGAGGAATGACTATATACCAGTGACTGCCACAAGTACTTTATGTGAATTAGTTCACTTCATCACCATGAATCTGTGAAGCAGGTGTTATTATCATCTATGTTTTACCAAGAGAAGGAAACAGACACAGAATAGTTAACTCGTGTGCACGTGTTGAATGACAGAATCACACCCAGGCAGGCTGCCTCCAAAACCACGGTTTTTAATCACTTTGTTGAACTGCCTATTAGGGAACTAACGTTCACTGAATTCCTTCAGCATGCCAGCACTGTGCCAAGCACTTCACGTTTTCTCAGTTAAGCTCCTTGGCATTGCAACGAGGTAGGAATTATTTCCCCCAGTTGACACAAGAGGAAATTAAATCCTAGTTAGAGAACTTTGTTCTGCAAGGTTCTCAGCTCCTAAGTGGCAGGGCTGGGATTTGAACCCTGGCCCAATGGCTCCGTGGCGCCATCCTTGGAACCTGATATGGATTCACGGCCATCAGCCGTGCTGTGCCAGTTCTGTCTCAGGCATCAGGTGTCTCAACCACCTGCTCAGTAAGTTCACCAATGGAAAAGCAACTTCTTCTTGGCCTAATGTTTGAATTAGAGCCGAGGTTGACATCTCTCACAATATCCCTCTTTTTCACACTCCGTTAAAGTCGTGCTGCTCAACCTGTCATTTTTCTTCCATTTAAGTGACTTTGGTTTTGGTAGAAGTAGTTTCATGGATGGAGCTGAGATTCAGCATCCTGACTTCCCCGAGCCTGGCCTTCTCACGCAGCAACACCATTTGATGAAAGTCCACATGTTGACCATACTGGCCAGTCCCCTGAGGTCCAGGGGAAGCCCAATATCTGTGGTGAAAGAGCAAGATAAGGAAACAGGTGCATTGCATGCCAGAGCTGCTAGCCAGGCCTCACTGAAGACTCGCTGTCCCTGAGAGCCTCCCTTGCTTTCGAGAGCCTGCCGTAAGGATGAGATGGAACCTAGGTGTCCACCTCCTTCCTTGTGGTCTTGCCTTCATTTCAGGAAGCTTTTCTTTCTAGCTCTGGGTATTACTTTTTCCTGCCTTCTTCTTCCCTAGACACCAGCTTCCTGCCAGCACCTCTGTGGTTTCCAGAGGCACGTCCCTATCCCACTCATGGGCCTCTGTTGTAGGTGCCTCTTAGGGTGTTGAGTTACTCATGCATTCATCCATCCATTTACTCAGTTTAGTATATAATCACCCAATACTTGTTCTGTAGGCCAGAGAGTGTGGAGGACAGAGCTATAAAGAGAGGTGATCCAGAAAGTGGTTAAGGATCTTGGCCCTTGAGCCCAGGCTTCCTAGGTTTGAATCTGCAGGGTTACATGATCAAGCCCACTCTAGTAATCTCCTTTTTAATTAATCCACAGTCAACTGATTAGTAACCTTAATTATGTCTACAGAAATCCCTTTTGCCATATAAGATAACAAAATCCCAGTGGTGGTACCTGCCCATTGATTACATTACAAGGGGTGAGGGTTATGAAACTGTTTGACACTTCTGCCTACCACAGCGGTATCTGCAGGCCAACCTTATACACGACAGGGAGCACACCAGGAGTTCACTTACCCTTTCACAGTGAGACTCTCCTTGTTAGGGAAGGGTGCAGGTAACCCACTGGATTAGTTTCCTGGAGCTGCCACAGCAAAATACGACAAACTGGGTTAACGGAATTGTAGTCACTCACAGTTCCGGAGGCCAGAAGTCCAAAATCAAGGTGTTGGCAGATCCATGCTGCCTTCAAAGGCTCTAGGGCAGAGGTTCTCAACCTGTGGGTCATGACCTACAGGAACTGTATTAAAGGGTCGCAGCATTGGCAAGGTTGAGAACCCCTGCTCTAAGGTAAAAGAAAAAAAAATCCTCGCCTTTCTCTTCCCTCCTTCTGGTAGCCTTTGTCTCCCCTCCATCTGGTAGCAAACCCTTGCTTTTGTTGGCTTATCCTTGCATCCATCTTTCCAGTCCCTGCCTACATCTGTCCATCCGGTTTTTACTGGGTGTCTAGGTCTAGTCGTTAGATTAACACCCACCCACCACACCCTAAGATGTGATGTCATCTTAACTTGATTACATTCACAGAGACCCTGCTTCTGGGGATTAGGACTTGCACATTGCTTTTGAGGGCAGGGGGAAGTACAATTCCGTCCACAAGGAGGACTATGTCAGCACACACCTCTTCTTCCAAATTAGTGTTTTGAAAGCTCAGCTTCCTTGCCTTCACCCAGGGGCTTTTCTCCCTGTGTCCCAGGTACCACGTCTGGACGAAAGGTCATGCACCCACAAACTTCGCCAAGTGGCGCACTGCCACCACGCCTTACCGAGTCGAGTGGGAGGCTGATTTCGAGCCATACGTTGTTGTGAGACGTGACTGCCCTGAGTACGACCGGAGGTTTGTAGGCTTTGGCTGGAACAAGGTGGCTCACATCATGGAACTGGATGCACAGGTGAGAGGAACAGAGCGTTCCCCTGGTTGCTGGACGGGGGCAGGAGAAGCCCGGATCTCGGAGCTGATGAGGAAGTGGAGGAACAAGATATGCTCAGGGACCTAGAGTGAGAATGTGGTTTACCCATCTCTAGGGCTGTTGATCCCAAACCTCTGTCCTTGGGTGAGAGCTGAATTCCTGGGCAGGACCCAGGGACATGTGAGTTTCCTGTTACAAACCATTTCACTTTCCCTAAGCAGGTGATGCAGAAAAGCAAATGATGACCATCCCTCACTGGGCCTTTGAGTCGTACAGCTGACAACACATCCTAAGAGTTCCATTGTATGACAGCACGCTGCTGAGATGCAGCAATTATTCCACCTCAAGTGTGGGGTAGTTTAGGTGGTGATTTTTAGTCTTTATGTAGTCAGGAAGTGCTTCATTCATTCATTCAGCTAATCCTTCTTGAGCACCTCCTTCAAAAAGAATGTTCTACAGAATTCTAATAGGTGAAAGCAGAGATCAGCGAACTTTTCCTGTAAAGGACCAGATAGTATTTGGGGCTTCATGGGGGCCTATAGGTCTCCTTTTCAGCTTCTCAATTCCGCCACTGTAGTTCAGACATAGACAATCTTCACATGAATGGGTATGTCTGTGTTTTAGTAAAACTTTATTTACAAAAACGTGCAGCAGGTCAAACGAGCCATGGTTTGTCAGTTCCTGTGTTAGACTAATGCAAAGCTGCTCTGGTGAAGTTAAGAGAAAGATGCCTGGGTCCCCCAACCCCACCCTTGTATCTTTATACACCCTTCTCCAAGGAATCTCCTCCTGGAGCTCAGTGCCAATATGTTTCCAGGAGACCAGCTCCAATTCAAGCTAAATTACAGGTAGATACTCAGTGCTAGCTATTCACAAGCATTGCCAAGAGAACTTTCCAGCAGTTCTAGTCAGCCTGACAGCAGTCTCAGGTGATGGTTGAGAAAGCAGATGGATGTTGAGGAACAGAGTTCATATTTAATGACAGAGGCACAGCTGTTCTTATCCACATTTTCAGTAATACTTGGACTGGGTGCAGCGCAGCTCACAGCAATGTTTAGGCGGCCTTGGCTTCAGTTTGAAAGAAAACAAATAAAGTATTCATGTGTCCAGCATTCTTGTGAGGCTCACTGCTTCAAAGAAAGTTAATTTTTCCAGCACTGAGACCTGGGCTTTGTTTTAGACAGTTTTCACAGAATTGTTGAAAATGTGCTGCCTGTTTTTCTTTCTCTGCGGATAGCACATGCCAAACCCGTCCTGGTGACTGGAGAAAATTGCGAGCCCTGAGCCGGGTAGGGCGGCCACGCCCACCATGCTCTGACCCATGTGGCCACACCCACCATGCACCAGTCAGTGTGGCCACGCCCACCGTGCCCCGCGTAGGGCGGCCACGCCCACGGGGGCGGTGGCTTGGAGGGGTCTTTGTCTCTACATGAAAGGTCCCGACAGCTCAGCTCTGAGAGGTCTTGTATTTCCTTTTCATACTTTTTCTCACTCATTCCTGTCATTTCTTGCTTCTGTCTGTGTATTTCCACCTGTTACCTTTGTCCATTCTGATATTCCCTTTCTGAATTTAGTCCCATCTGCCCTGATCTGGGAAACTGGATGACCCAAGCTTAGGAGACAAGATGTCTAAAATCAGTATAGAGACCTGAGTGCAAATGTTCTGGCTGCTCCTCTGAGCCACGGGCCATGTGACCTAAATTTGTGTCGCCTATTTTGGCTCTTCAGAGGCCCTTTATTTCTGGTCTTAGGATTTAGCTGGAGTCTGCCACGTTGAGGATACTGTATGATGGTGTAACTTGGAATAGCGTGTATCGGGGAAAGTTTTATTCTTGATGAGCTAAGTCCAATGGAGCATTTGTTTTTATTTTCATCTTGTGTTTTGTTCTTTTTTTTTGGTCCCCTCTTTTGTACTAATCTGTTGAGGCTGTCAGATCTTGTCAAGTCCTGTGAAGAATCACATAAACTGATGTCAGGTTTTGTTTGTTTGTCTGTTTGATTGATTGATTGATTTTGAGACAAGCTCCCACTCTGTCACCCTGGGTAGAGTGCCATATTGTCATAGCTCCCAACCAACCTCAAACTCTTGGGCTCAAGTGATCATCCTACCTCAGCCTCCCAAGTAGCTGATAGGCACCTGCTACAATACCCAGCTAGTTTTTCTATTTTTAGTAGAGACAGGGTGTCCCTCTTGCTCGGTCTGGTCTCAAACTCCTGAGCTCAAGCAATCCATCTGCCTTGGCCTCTCAGAATGCTGGGATTACAGGCATGAGCCACCGTGCCTGGCAACAGATACCATCAGTTACTGAGCATGAGAATGTCCCATGACTTGCGTCATCTGTCCACATGGATGTGAGCACATCTTTATCAAGAACCTTTTAGGGGGCATGAGCTCTCCTCAGCACTGTCCACGTGTTATTATTGGTTTCATCCTCCTGGTCATTCTTCAAGGCAGATATTATAACTTCCACTTTACACATGAGAAAATAAAGGCTCAGAGAGGCTGAGTGACTTCTCCAAGGTCATGGAAACAGCCCTGTACTGTCCCGCCCGTAGCTGCTGACTGCCCAAGTGCTGGCCTGTACTCTTCAGGTCAGTCACTCACATGGTCATTCATTTGGCCTTGGCCCTGTGTCACGGAGGTTCTTGCCCCTCCTCATGCTGTCCTTATCTTCTTCCAGGAATACGAGTTCACCGTGCTGCCCAATGCCTACATGATCCACATGCCTCATGCCCCCAGCTTCGACATCACTAAGTTCCGTTCCAACAAGCAATACCGCATCTGTCTCAAAACCCTGAAGGAAGAGTTTCAGCAGGACATGTCCCGCCGCTACGGCTTTGCTGCCCTGAAATATCTCACGGCCGAGAAGAACAGCTAGCACCAAGAAGCCGCCACCAGGGAGAGACATGCTGCCAGGAAGAGCCACTCACTGTTGGGGGCCTCGCCTTCAAATTCAAAGTCAAGCAATGCTTTTCGGTTTGTTTTGAGTTGTCTCTTTGGCCCACCAAAGCTGCCCTCACTGCAGAGATCTTGGACAAGGACCCAGCCAGCCTCTCTCTGCCCCTACCCGGCATTTCCAAAGGGTGGAAAGAGAGCCAAGAATGGGGGCGTGGTGGGATAAGAGGAAGTACAGGGGTTATCCTTGTTACCGCAAAGCCACAAAACCAAGGCAGGGCTTTGGGGTGTTCCTGTTGCTTTTTAATAACTATGCGCGTCATGGCTGGGGAGGAAGGGATGTCAGGGTGCTGGAGCTTAGTCATCCCAGGAAATAAAAGCAAAACCAACTATTCCTTTAATGGATACTTTCTCTTTCCTCCTGCAATTTAGCTGGGTACCCAAAGGGGCAGGGCGAATCAATGATCTGAACCCACCATTTGGAAAACCTGATGGGGACACTGTCTCTGGGGGGTCCTGGAGGTCGGGTCGATTGGTTCCTTATCCCCAAATTCCCTCTTATTTCATTCTGATTTGTTTTCCCTTTGGGAGATTTTGTTTGTTTTTGGTCTGGCTATCCAAAATAGAAAATCGGATCCCTCGAGGCTCTTAAGGAAAATCAGCTGCCTCAAACGCCGTCCCTCTCTCAGCAGTGGCCCAGCAAGGAGGGCAAGAGTGTTGGCCAGTCCTTAAACATGGGCAGCTTCCTTCAGGATCGTCGCCGGGGCTCCCACCACCGAATTCCCTGCTCTCCAGAATCCAGGGGCTGCGGTGAGGACTGTGGGGTGATGAGGGCCGGCTGTTCTATCCGACCCGGTCATGTTTTCTACCGGCAGCAACTGATCCCCAGGAAAGGGCTTCGAAGGAACTGTTTCAGTGCACACAAAAGGTACGACCCTCTCAGGCCTTTAGGAGAACTTGAATAATTCATGCGAGCCCAACTCTGAAAAGTCACACGTCCATTGGAAGACCTCTGCGTTCTTGCCTGCTTCACTGTGGAAGGGAAGAAGTGACAACCTCAGTCTCCCTTTGGGACCTAACCCGGGGTAGGCAAGCACCTTTACCTTCACACAGATCGAGGAGACACTGGACTTTTTACCCATTTTCTTTACTCTTCAATATTAATGTTGTGTTTACATGGACGAGAACCAGAGTTCACGCCCAACCCTCTGCTGGGCTGTTTGTATTGAGTTGCAATGTGACCAACGAAAGCTGCATTCAATAAATGAGAGTACAGACTGTTTCTTCCCCGTCCCCGTCCCGCTCTTGCGAGAAGCTACCGAGACGTGACACACTTTGATTCCGAGCAAAAGCGAGATTGATAAACAGCGACTTCCACCTTTCTCTCCTCCCATTTTATTTTTCTCCTCATTTGAACTTTCACATTTCCGCCCCCCTCCTTGCCGAAGTTACATGTTACTTTGTCCTCTCACCCTCCGACCATTTTCTAATTTCCCATTAAGCCTTCTGTCGCAACCCCAAAGCCAGGTGGTTTATGATCCCAGATGTGAGCTCACGGTGCAAATCGTGGTAATCCACAGCGAGGTGAACATTCCATCCTTGGGTGGTCACGTGGAGCCTCACAGCAAACTGATAGGTTACGGGATCAAGTGGGTGTCTCACGGAGATTTACACAAAAATTAGGAAAATCACCATGAGGACTAATCCTTGCATCAATATAGATGTAAGTTTATATATGTATGTGGGTATAGCTGTATAGGTAGAGTGCATACACATATATAGCATGCATCCAGCATTAGTACAAGTAAAACATTACCAAGAGATTGTTCAAAGTACACATTAAAGTCCACTTTCTTCAGTAGTGTGCTGGGCCCGCTCACAAGAATTTATTATTCCTATCTCTTTCCAAGTCCCAGGCTCAGTTATTCACCCTCCCTATTCCCAAGAGCCCGTTGTTAAATATTTACCACCTGCACACCCCTGCCTTTTTCTCTCCCGTTTGTATGCACATACACACAAATTTCTCTTCCTTCCCTAGAGAGGACCCCTGGGAGTAGGTGTGCTCATCTTGATACGGATTTTGAATTAATCATTAGCAGCTACTTGAACCAAGTGAAAATCTGCAGGTAGCACCGGTTCCTCGATGTTAAAAATCAAATTTTAATTCCCTAAAGCCTTTTATTTTCAAACTTCTTCTTGGCCCCTGAATCATGCCCACCACTTTGCTTTGACTTGCCTTTTTATGGGCATAGTGAATGACCATTTAATTTGTCATCTAAACTGGGTCACTGCTGAGAAGGAAAGAAGATGCTAGTTCCTTTGAGACAATAGATATAAACTGGGAGACCACGTAGCTCCGTGTACACTGAGGTTATTAAAGCCAGAGACTTACACTCCACACCAACAGGAGAAAATTCTATTTCCCCAGAGCCAGGTGCCTGCCACTCTAAGCCGATCTCACTTAAGGCTGGAGCTCAGACGTTGGCTGAGGCCCAAGTTCATCACAGAAGCTACCAACCCAATGGAGGTTGAGGTCTGCAGAGCCAACAGCATGAATTCCCAGAACTTAGCAGGGAACAGCAATTCCTTGCCAGCCCCTCTTATGTGTTAGGAGCTGCCACCAGTGGGTGGAAGGTAATTGCAAAGGATGTTGATTCCTTCATATCAATTCCCTAGGGTAAAGCTTTTTAAAGGGGTTCCACTAATGGTTTTGTGCGTAAAGAAGCCAATACCCTCCTGGCTTTCTGTTGGTTCTCTCACTTGGCTCCCTTTACGTTCAGTGTACAGGGGAACTAAGAGTTACTGAGTTACCACCAAGTGCAAGAGCCCTTTACACACACACACTCCATGAACCCTTGGAGCAAAACTGCCAAGTGAATATTACTGTTTCTAAGTGGGTCCTGCGAAACCAAGTAACTTCTCCAAATTCTCATCCTGCTTTTTTGATCCAAAGCCACATAGCCAATAAGAAGGAAAGAGATACTGCATGTTGGAGAACACGTGAACCGATACAGGAAGAATATTGGTTTTCCATTCTTCCTTCAACATCCACACAGTAACAATTAGACAGCAGTCTCTCCTAAATACTCCAAATCTCGCTATGCCCATGGACTTCCTGAGACTTCATTTGAAATGGACCCGAGCAATCTGTAATCATATTCAGACATACGGGTTCGACTCTAGGGGTTAATAATTGATTTCCTGAATCCTTCTCCTGGGGTGTTTCTTAGATGACATGGAACAGGTAGAGTCGCTGAAGCTCAAACTCCCCATTGGACCCGATTCAGGGCACTGCTTCAAAGCGATCTCTCCAACTGAGCTGAGCTGGTTTACAGAGGACATATTTGCTGAATTAACTAATGGCTCTTTGTACCCCAGTCTGAAAGGACAGGCCCTACTTTAATTCTGTTCCTTTTGAAGACTCTACTGTCTTTGAGTTAAGCTTTCATTTGTGGTCACTAGGCCTTTAGGGAGTTCTGTGTTCATGTAAAAACATGCTTTAAAGTCCCCTCTCAGACCCAGCTCCTGCACACTCTTGGTGAAGGTGGTAAGAGCTACCACGTATTGAGCCAAGAGGTCTGTGGTCCTTGGCACTAACCAAACGAACCTCACAGTCATGTTCTGAGAAAGGTATTATTACTCCTATTATTTAAGTAGAGCTAGCTCCTAGAGAAATTAGACAACTTGCCCAAGATCACACAGGTTGTTAATGGAGGTGCTGGCATCTGAGCCACCATCTGGCCGGCTTCAAAATTCCTGTGGTTCCACTAATACATGCTAATAACGCCTCTCCAGCAGCTGCTGACATCAGCTTGGCTACTAGGCTTATGCACTCATATCTTTATGTCATTCACATGCTTTGTTTTCCTCATCTTTTTTTTAAATCTAAGGGCTTATTTTCCAGCTTAATGCCATTAATGTTTACAAAATGTCAGTTCTCTGCCACGTGCATCCTAAGAGGTTTCAGACCCATAGGATCTGATGTCGGGGATGCCAACATTTTTGTTTTTCTTCCTTTAAAAAAATATTTGTCTTAGCACGTGTTGTTTAATTGCAAGAAGTGACTGATGATATCTGAAAGGAGCTCATGAGGGCACCATACGCAAATACAGGGGTTTTGATGGTGAATATTGAATGGATTTGCTTGTTGGTTTGTTCCAACACATTCAGATAACATTGAGAGATGACGTCTTCTGGAATGAAGCAACACCGGTCAGTTCTGGGGAGGTGTTTCCCAACTTTTGGGTCAAGACCTTCTGGTCCATGAGGCCAGAACGATGTCATAGAATGACTGCCAGGGCTCACTCAGTGCAAACTTCAGCACATTTGTGGGTAAGTTGTGCTACAGTGGAGCTGGCAGGAAGAAAGTGAGAGCTGTATCGGTATCAGTAATTTCCCTGCACTCTTTACCATGTTTTTCTGAATTCCACAAATGATTTATTGGACATCCCACCTGGGGTGAGCACTATGCACACAGCAGCGACCCAGCTGCACTCTGCTTTCACGTAACGGGCAATCTCTGGACGGCAGAAAAGGACATGGTGCTAAGGCTGGGTTCACCTTATCACGTTCACACACACACGACTTTAGTTTTCATGTATTCTTGGAACTCATCTACAGATTTCCAGACTTACGTAAAAATTGCAAGGGTGACAATACAAATAACTTAGGAGTATCTTTCATTTGGATTGACCAGTGGTTGACATGTTGCCGCGTGTGTTGCTCAGCTCTCTGTCTATCACAATTCTTCCCTGAAATGCTCGAGAGGGACTCGTAGGTGCAATACTCCTCTAAATCTCAATACTTTAATGTGTATTTCTTTAAAGCATGTTGTTCTCTTATATAAGCATAGCACAAGGATCAATTCAAACTTAAACCTTCATACGATGCTACCATCAAATCTCCATTCAAACGTGGCCACTTGTCCTAATAGTGTCCGTATAGCAGTAACCCTCACCTCCAACCCAACCCACGCCACCCTGACGCCAGGATTCAGTCCAGGTTCACATATTGCATTTAGCTGTCTCTGGTCTCTAAACAGGAGCAGTTCTTTGGTCCTTCTTTGTATTTCATAACAATATTTTTGAAGCGTACAGGCCAGTTACTTTCTCATTTTAGTGCGTTGAATGAGAAATAGTCATATACACACAGGGTGGTGCGTATGTATCTGCATACATGAACTTTTTGAGTTCATAACTATTATGCAAGGTGACTATAAAGTTTGTGTGTAATTTAAAGTTGTACAGTATTTGGAATTGCACACAGACTTTATGGCCACCCTCTATAGCACATTATGTGGCAAAATTCTATGGCAGCTGGTGTTAAAGAAGATAGATTCGGAAGGTTCCCCATCAAGATCCAATAGGTGGGACCCAAAGGCAATGTGTCCTACCAGATGACGTGTCGCTGACTTAGGGGCCTGCCACCAGTGAAAGTGATCATTTCCTACCTGCTTAAAAGTTTCATAGCAACTATTAAGATATAATTATTAATTGAAATGCTTTGTGTGGTAGGAGGGATATGGATATAAATGTGAACTTTCATAGATTTTTTTTTTTTTTTTAGTTTCTCACATCTACAAGGAAAAAGTGATAGACCAGCAATGTAAGAATTTTCGACTTTCCCCAACCATATTCTATATGGGCCCACGTCAGCTGGTTCATTAATATTTCAACTTAGAATCTTCACCCTTCCCATAGATTGTCTAATATTTGGGCAGAACTCGTTTCTTTTCCCTACAGATATTAAGATCAACATTTTCATGTATTTATTTATTTTTACCCATAGGGTCTCTATTGCCTGGGGTGGAGTTCAGTCACATGATCACAGCTCACTGGACCTCAAACTCCTGGGCTCAAGGGATTCTCCTACCTCAGCCTCCCGAGTAGCTAGGACTACAGGCGTGTGCTGCTATGCCTGGTTGATTTTTTTTTATTGTTTGTAGAGGTGAGGTCTTTTTGTGTTGCTCAGACTGTTCTCAAACCCCTGGGGTCAAGCAATCCTCCTGCCTCTGCCTCCCAAAGTACTGGGATTACCATATGAGCCATTGCGTCTAGCCCAGTTTGATTCTCTACAATAGGGATGGGAGCCCTTTTCAACCATTAGCATTCAAATGAGAAGATCAGAAACACCTCCTACCTACATAAGAGAAAACTACCTCACCCCACTAACACCAATACTTCTGAAGTAGGAGAGCAAAGAGGCCCTTTTATGCACATCAGCATGGCAGTCCAGCCTCAAAACAAAAAGCTCCACTCAGAAGTCTTCCAGCAATGCCTCTGTTCTTGAAACACAGATCTGTGGGAACTGTGCCCCACCAAGATAGTCACTCTCAGATTCCCAAACCCCAAGAAAACCTACGTAAGTGATATATTGTGCTGTCTAGCACATCTCGTAGTAAACTAAAGGCAATTCTGAGCTTGGGGGTTTTCATTAACTCTGAGTTACTGGGACACAACATTTGTCTAATTAGAAAAAATGTGATGAAGGACCCTTATTTAATCCTGTCCCCTGACCTGCTTTGAACATTCTAATACTATTCAGAGCTGCCTATAACCAATCTCAGTGACCATTTCTGGAGCACTTACTAGGTGGTGGTGTGCGCAATCTGTTGCTTCTGTAGCTTACAGGAATCCCATGAACGGAAGTGTTACTGTTTTACCAGGTGGGGAAATTAACACTCAGTAAGGTCAAGTAATTGGTAGAGCCATAAATCAAACTCTTGTGACTCCAAGTCTGTCCTCTGCAGCTTTGGTGAGTGACAGTGAGCTAGGTGTAGGCACAGCAGGAGTCTGTCTGTTGGTGTCACCTGTGTTCCCAAGCCCATCCCAGGCAGACTATGCCAGACCACCAGGGCTCCCTCCCTTAGAACCTGAGCCCTTCCTTACTGCTACAGGAGGGTCATGAGCCATTCCATATGACAAAGGCAGTAGTATCACTTGTCCCATTTTACAGAGGGGCAAATTGAGGCATGGAGAGGTTAAATAATTTGTCCAAGGTCATACTGTTAGTAAGTAGCAAAACCAGGATTTGAACCCAGGCAGCCTGGCCCCACTGGCCCCAGAGTTTACATTCTTTTTTTTTTTTTTTTTGAGACAGAGCCTCAAGCTGCCCCCCTGGGTAGAGTGCCGTGGCATCACAGCTTACAGCAACCTCCAACTCCTGGGCTCAAGCGAGTCTCCTGCCTCAGCCTCCCAAGTAGCTGGGACCTCAGGCACCCACCACAACACCTGGATATTTTTTGGTTGCAGCCATCATTGTTGTTTTGGCGGGCCTGGGCTGGATTCGAACCCACCACCTTAGGTGTATGTGACTGGCGCCGGAGCCACTTGAGCCACAGGCACCAGGCCCAGAGTTTACATTTTTTAACCACTCTGCTCTGCTGCTCCCCTGCTGGGAGATGCAGTGGCGTGCAGTTAGAACAGATCCTTCCCTGTGCATTTAATCTCTTCAGGGAGTGTATTAGTTTTCCACTGATGTATAAAGAATTATCATGAATGAGGTGGCTTAAAACCACACGCATTTATTATCTCACAGTTTCTGTGGATTGGGAGTTCAGCAACCAGCCTCCTGGCACTGCTGCTCAGGGTCTCATAGGCCAGCAGTCAGGGTGTCGGCCGTTCTGTGGGTCTCCTCTGAGCCCTGAGGCCCTTCACATTCACTGTTTGTTGGAAGAATTCCATTCCCTGCAGTTAGCAGACTGAGAGCTTAGTGCCAGCAGTCTGTGGCTCAGGGACATTCCGGGCCCCTGGAGGATGCTTGCCAGGCAGTCCTCTCTGGCCCAGGGCAGCTCATCTCCATAAAGCCAGCAGGAGAACCTCTCCATTCAGCCTGCTGAGACTGAGTCCTTTATAACCCAGTGTGATCACAAATGTGATATCCACACCCCATTCCCAGAACCTGCCCGTCTTCAAGGAGAAGGGATTATACAGGGGGATACACCAGAGATGAGAATATTGGGGTTCCCCTAAGCATTCTGTCTGCCAGATGGGGGAATTTGGATAGGATTTTGTGGTCAGTGAAAGGATTTCTACAGAGTGAGCCTGCTGCCCCTGGGAAAGAATAGAATAAGTGGGGCAGTGCTTGTGGCTCAAGGAGTAGGGCGCCAGCCCCATATGCCGGAGGTGGTGGGTTCAAGCCTGGCCCCAGCCAAAACTGCAAAAAAAAAAAAAATAGAATAACTCAGGGACAGACTGGCAGGCCTACATGCTTTGGAAGCATGGAGGGGGCCTCCAGACCCAGGCTGGGCACAATCAAGCCCGGAAGGCAACACTAAAAGCCACCAGCAGAGGGGATAAGCTGTGGGGAGAGGGCAGGAGCAGCAGGTGTGCTCAGGAAGAGGGATTGTTGTTACCGGGGCTCTGAAGGCCATGACTGACCATAGGGCATCAATAGAGAAGAATGCAACTCTCATGGCTTGATCCTTGCCCCAGGGAAAGTTGAACTGGAATTAAAGGGGAAGGGAGAATTTCCACCACCCCCTAACAGCCGGTGATGGTGAAACCAGTTAGCATCTCTGCCCTGAGTTTGCTCAGTTATAAAGAAGAAAGTAATCTGCCCTGTCTTTGGGGGCTCTTGTGAAGATTGAAGGAGTGAGCAGGAGTGTTTATACTGTACTTCATAGACTGAGCAGCCCATCCATACGCAGCATTGCTAACCAGAAACGGCTTCCTTCATCCATTTTCTTTCCCCTATCCTGTTCAGTATTAGTGCTCCATGAAATGGGGCAGGATGGGGGAGCGGAGGGTTTAGTTACTGGGAACGTTCGTGAAGCAAGATCTCTCTGGGGCGTTCATCTGAGGAGCTGGGAGTAGACACTGCAGCCAGAGCTGCAGCTTGCTGCTACAGAGTTTGATTCTCTACTCCAGGGAGGGATAAAGCCTTTCAGAGGTGGGAAAATGAGGCTGACAGAGCATTCACTCCTAAACTCATGAGCAGAGTGAGTGGTCATTGTCTTCTTCTTTTTCTATTTTTTTTGGAGATAGAGCCTCAGTTTGTTACCCCAGGCTTAGAGCATCATGGCATCATAGCTCACAGCAACCTCAAACTCTTGGGCCCAAGCAATTTTCTTGCCTCAGCCTCCCCAGTAGCAGTGATTATAGGCACCCACCATATACCTGGCTAGTTTTTCTATTTTTAGTAGAGACAGGGTCTCGCTCTTGCTCAGGGTGGTTTTGAGCTCCTGAGCTCAAGCCATCCACTTGCCTCCGCCTCCCGGAGTGCTAGGATTACAGGCGTGAGCCATTGCACCTGGCCAGTGGTCTCTCCTGATTCAAGACTCGTGTCATCCACACCTCACCTCCCTGACAGAAAATCAGTGTGAAACATGACTGTCACATATTCTCCTTCTGAGAGCCACTTCTGAGTTTTGATTTGAATTTGGGACACAGAAGAATGGCCCAAGTAAGAGACAGTGTAAGATCCCCTAAGGCAGCGGTTCTCAACCTGTGGATTTGAGAACCGTATTAAAGGGCTGCGGCATTAAGAAGGTTGAGTCTGAGGCAGCCCCTCAAGGGCGCTTCCCAAAGCCTCATTTCTTATTGTTCTCTGGAAGTTTAAACATTGCAAAACTTTCATCAATATGACATAAAAACAAAGGAAAACAGTAAGAATATCAATTACCACATCATGGGAGGAAAACTCTAGTTGCCACAACCAAGTATCCTCCACCACCCTCCTCTCTCCAGGCAAAACTGGGCACTCCATGAGGGAAAGGGCCACGGCTTATTTAGACCACTGTGTCCCTGCCCCCTGCACACTGTCTAACAAAGTGCACTCAGTGCACACACGCAGAGTGCGTGTCATTCTAAATTCTAGAGTCCCAGAGACTCTACTGCTCTTACTTTGGGGTAGTACCGAGTTGGTTCTTCCTTTAGTCAATACCAGGTGTGCCATCAACATGCAGGGGGCATTAGCATCTCACTCTGAAACAAACACTGACATGTCTGGGGTGGAGATGTTCCCTGTTCTCTAATTAAATGGGACGAACATTCCACAGACACCTTCTATGTCCTCCACCTTCACCCCTACAGATATTGAAAGAGAACCCTGAGAACTTCAGTTTAGTGCAGAAAACACACAGGGAGACCGTGGTAAGCAGCTGTGCCAGGAACAGGCCTGATCTTGAGGGAGGTGTTCACCTTCCTGTCATTCGCTGGATGTGATCATTTTTAAAATGTCACCCAAGGGTGGTACATTGGAAGCTGTTTTCCTTCCAAAGGAAATTATGTCCTCAGCACCCAGCATTATACTCAGCACACAGTAGGTGCCCAATAAATCCTTAACGCCCGGGCAGCAATATCTCATAGCAGTGAAGAGCCCAGACTCACAGAAGTCCCCATTTTGTTTTTTTGTTTGTTTTTGTTTTTTTTTAAATTTTATTAAGTCCAATACACATAGATCATGAATACATTCACGCATCTGTAGGGTACAATGTGCTGATTTTTTTTTATACAGTCTGACGTGGTTACATCAAACCAATCCTCATAGCTTTCACCTCATTTACTTGATTATTGTGCCAAAACATCTGTGTTCTCCACTTCACAGATTTGACTTGTACCCTTGTCCCTTTACCTCTTTCATGTTTACATGGAGGGATTTGGAACATATTCTCCTGAGTAAACTGTCTCAAGAATGGAGGGAAAAGCGCCCAATGTACTCAGTACTTCTATGAAACCTACTTATATTTACTCACACTTTCTTATGAAAGATAGAACACAACTATAGCCCAGGATGAAGGAGAGAAATGGAGTGGGAAGGGAGGGGGGGAGGTTTGACAGAGGGAGGGTAAAAGGCGGGACCACACCTAAGAAGTCCTCATTTTGAATCCAGGATGGGCCACTTCCTG
>CAUYQV010069973.1:0-27130 GCA_963574575.1 Galagoides demidoff
CTGGTTTGATATTATTTGCCTTAGTGATTTTCTTTTTTTTTTTTTTTTTTTTTAGATGGAGCCTCAAGCTGTCCCCCTGGGTAGAGTGCTATGGCATCACAACTCACAGCAACCTCCAACTCCTGGGCTCAAGCGAGTCTCCTGCCTCAGCCCCCCAAGTAGCTGGGACCACAGGCCCCTGCCACAATGCCTGGCCATTTTTTGGTTGCAGCCATCATTGTTGTTTGGCGGGCCCGGGCTGGGGATTCGAACCTACCACCTTAGGTGTATGTGGCTGGTGCCTTAGCTGCTTGAGCCACAGGCGTCGAGCCTGCCTTAGTGATTTTCAAATGGTGTGCCATGAGAGGATCTTAGAGGCACACCACAGAACTTTTTAAAGATCATTAATTATTTCTGAAAGCGGTTCAAGTAAGTATATATTTTTTTTGATTCTTTCTCTTATCAACATAATTTAAGTGTGCTGTGAAAGTTTCGATATAGGTTCAAGTGTGCTATGAGATAAAAAAAGGTTAATAAACATGGGCTTAGCCAACTGAAGCAAACACTGTAACCTAAAATGTTCAATAACTCAGCCAGCAGTAAAGCATGAAGCACGTGCTGGTACCAGGAACTATGACAGGCCCTGGGGGCACAGCAATGAAAAGACAGGCGAATAGTCCTGACCTTGAGGAGATTTTTATTATGAGGAAAGACAGATAATATGCAAATAAGCAAAACTGATTGAAGTGGGAAGTGCTGTGAAGAGAAATAAACAAGGAAGTATGAGAGAGAGAGAGAATGCTGGGGGGGGCAACTTTAAAGGGGGTGCTCAGGGAAGGCTGTAGTCAGAAGACAGCAGTTGAGCAATTTTCTAGAGGTGAGGGAGCAAGCCAGGTGTGAATCAAGGATAGCATCCTTGGAGAGGGAGAGAAATTGGGGACCTGGCTGGTGAAGAGACATCCAGGAAGCTAGACAGGAGGGTCTAGGGCAGCCTAAGGGCAGCAGATAAGGCCAAACAGGAACCAAGTGGGGATAAGCAAGAGGAACACAGCAAGGGGGTATGGAATGCAGACCAGTGACAGGGCTTTGATTACTAGCCCTTGCCCTGAGGGAGGCTGATTACTGCCACCACTGCCAAACGCACTCATGGTGGACCAGGAACATTATTCTGCACCTTGCCTGTGTTTTTCATCTCACCCTCACAGTGACCCTGTAAGTTTGATATCTTGACCTCTACTTCAGAGATGTGCAGGCTGAGGTCCTGCAGGTAATGAAACTTGCTCAGGACTATTCAGTGAATATGCAGCTGAGAGCAGGACTCAGGCCTGTGTAGTTCTCAAAGGCAAGTACTTTGTCCTGTGGAAATTCACCTTGTTAAGGGTCACAAGTGAATGGGGGAAAGGAAAGGGTATTTAATAAATATTTAGATAATTCGTTTGCTATTTTAAAAATCAGGTTTATATCTTAACTCACACAATAAATTAGAATAAATTCCAGATATAGTAAGAAATTAAATCTAAGATGAAGTCTCAGAAAACCAGGAGAAAATAAGAATGTATGTGTAGTAGATTTGCAAGGCAGAAAATGCACGAAGAATAGATGTGATGAAAAAATTAGAAAGAGTGTGATCAATCTGAGTACAGTCAGCCTTCTGTATTAGCAGACTCAGATCTACAATAATCTGCTATTAAAAAAAATCTTAAAAATAACAATACAACAATAAAAATAATACAATACAATATAATACAATAATACTGTGTCTTAAAAATAGTAAGTAATAAGTATGTATGTAACACATTGCATTAGATATTTTAAGTAAGCTAGAGATGATTTAAAGAGTATGGGAAGGTGTACATTAAGTTATATACAAATACTTACTATACCATTTTATACAAAGGATTTTATATCTGCAGATTTTGGTATCTAAGGTTGTCTTAGAATCAATCCTTTGTGGATACTGAGGAGTGACTATATAATAAAATTTAAAATTTTTCTTTGCTTAAATTCAGATATTCAATAAATAAAGGATCAGTTTATTTTATAAAGAACATGCACAAATTGATAAGATATATAGATGATGCCAAGCGTAGTGACTCATGCCTGTAATCCTAACACTCTGGGAGACTAAGGCAGGTGGATTGCTTGGGCTCAGGAGGTCAAGACCAGCCTGAACAAGAGTGAGACCCTATCTCTGCTAAAAATAGAAAAACTAGCTGGGCATAGTGGTAAGTTCCTGTAGTCCTAGCTACTTGGGAAGCTGATGCCAGAGGATCACTTGAGCCTGAGAGTATAAGGTTACTATGAGCTATAATACCACAGCAGTCAACCCCAGGGCAATGAAATGAGACTCAAAAAAACAAAAATATATAAAAATGAAAATAAAAAAATGGTGAATGCCACTAATAATCAGGAAAATGCAAATTAAAACCACAATGAGGTATCACCTTACACCACTTAGAATGGCTATTATCAAAATGGCAAAAGATAACAATGCCATGGATGATGGGAAGAAAAGGGAATCCTTGTACACTGTTAGTGGGGATATGAATTAACACAAAAATTATGGGGGAAAAGTAGGAAGGCTCCTCAAAAAATAAAAAATAGAACTACTATATGATCCAACAATGTCATTGCTGGATGTGTAAGAAAAGGATATGAAATCAAGATGTTGAAGAGCTACTTGCCTTTTCATGGTCATTGTAGCACTATTAGCTACACAATAGCTATGATAGAAAATCAATCTAAGTGTCCTTCAATGTAGGAATACATTTTTAAAAAATGGTATATATACACAATGGAGAATTATTCATCCATAAAATGAAAAAATCCTATCATTTGTGACAACATGGAAGTGAAATAAGCCAGACACAGAAAGATAAATGTCACATGGTATCTCTTACATGAAGGTCAATGTGAAGTTTTGAGACAGACTGTGTTATGGTCCATTATTTCACTTCTAAGAAACACAGTCAACAGCAGTGTCCTTTCTGATTCACCCACGCAGGTTTCTACTTGCTCACCTTGGTGGTGCTACTGGGAGGGCTCCGTTCGTTTCTGTCTGCACTGTGCTCAGCTGGTAACAGCTATGGAGCTGGGAAGAGGACATGTCTTTAAAAGTGGGTTCAAAGAGTCTCAAAGCCTTGAGCATCTGCAGTAGGATTTCTGGAACCTTACTCCTTCCCATATGACAATTTTTCAGTTGTTTCAAGAATTTAGAAGAGGCTGAACTTCACTGAAAGGCAGGGAGAAGAGTGGGCATCCAGAGACCACAGTGACTGACAAAAATATCACCAGTGCAGAAAAATTGGTTCTCAAAAAAAAAAAAAAATGAGTGACATTTAAGGACACTGAAGTGGCACTATGGATTGGATCACTAACATTGTCCAAAATCCTGCACAATCACCTTTGAGTCAGGAAAGTTTCATCCAGTAGGTGCCTCTTGTTTTGTCTGTCAGTTGAGCAAAAGTACATCAAGTGAATGGTGTGACAAAATGCTGGTCAGATCTGATGGGGCAAGTCTAAACATGTTTCTGACATCATTGCTGGTGATGAAACCTGGATTTACCAGTTTGATCAGGAGAATAAGTGTCAGTTGACAGTGTGGATTTTTCCTGAAGAACATCCATCAACAAAAGTGAAGCAGCCCTGAAGTGTTTGAAAGAAATGGTGGTCACTTTCTTCTCCAAAAGCATTCATGTTGCAATTGTTTCTCTGGAGGAACAAAGACTGGTTACTGCCCAGTGGTACTTAATAGTATATGCCTACCCAACAGGTATTGGAAAGCTTCAAGAATGGCAGTCAAAGACAGTACTGCAAGGACCATCTTGCATCATGACAATGAGTTTGCCCACAAATCTAATGTCATCATTTCGTTCCTGGAGTCCACAGAGGTTGAACTTATGACTCACCCACATTGCAGTCCTGACCTGACCCCACATGATTTCCTGTTCACTATAGTAAAAAGCCACATATATGGAAGAAGCTGTTCACCCCTGAGAAAGAGAGCTTACAGCACTTGGGGCAAGATAGAGTTGTTAGGCTTTCTGGCCCATGATTCCACTTTAAAGCACTATGTTGTCCTTATATAACCATAACTGTGTGCAATGATGTCATGCTTATGTGACTACTGATCAGCACTCTTCCACTACTATTCTTTGGATATATGAATGTGCAGGACTTTCCACATGGCTGATTTCCAGGCCTGCTCACTGGCTGCTGTGAGCTGAATAAAGGCATGTTATAACTGCCCTTGGTCCTGCAGTTTTTTGGTCTGAATGCATCTGGGGTGAACCTACTGGGCATCAACCTCTTGCATAACATAGTACTTGAAGAAAATCAGTAGAAAGAATATTTTCAAAAATGCTTTACAAGAATGCAAAAGTACATAGAATGTCGTGGCAATTATTTTGAGAAAATATAGTAATCGAAATGATTTACATGCCTTAATTTCTGTGCATGTCTCAAAACTCTGGCAGTGTCCATCATATATGGAATTTAAAAAAGTTTATAGAAACAGAGAGTAAGGTGGTGGTTTCTAGAGGTTAGAAGTGAAAAGGTTGGTCAAAGAACCCAAAATTTCAATTAGGAGGAAGAAGTTCAAGTGATCTATTGTATATCCTGGTGACTATAATTAATAATAATATATTGTATACTTGAAAATTTTTAAGAGAGTAGATTTTAAGTGTTCTTAGCACAAAACATAAGTATGTCAGATGGCACATACGTTAAGTAGCCACTCCTTAATGTATACAAATATCAAAACATCATATTGCATACCATACTCTACACCATATTTACTAGGTAGCTTAAAACTGGAAACAAACAAAAAATAAATATTTACATATTGAACAAGTGTGCAAAAAGAGAAATGTAGATTAAAATTCAATTTAAAATGTGCAAATGGTATTAAAAAAGATTTAAGAGGTAGAACTATAACTGGTTCCCAAACACGGGAAAACCCTTTCATTTCACTAAAAACCAAAGAAAGGAATTAAAATATATTTTTTCCCATAAAATAAGCAGGTTTTAGTGGTGATACAAATACTAACAAGAATGCAACGAAGAAAGACCAGTTTAATTGTTGTTGTTGTTGTTCCTAGCTATGTAGCTTATTAATGTCTGTGTTCCAGTTATAATCTCTCCTTGGCAAAGGCTTTTGCTTTTAGATTAAATGGAATTCAAAGTGACTGTTTTAGTCCACAAGAATGCTGGCTGTGGCAAAGTCAGTGCAGCGTAATAAAGTACACCTGGGGCTCCAGAACGGCCCTTTGCTGATGGCTCCTCCTGAATGCGCTTGTTTTCTCTTCACAGAAATGTGCACACATATTAAAGAGACCCCAAAGATAACAAATTCCTGAAAATAACAGGAAAAAGAAATCTTTTCAACCCACATAATGGCTAGAGAGGACCACTTCTGTTTCTGAAGATTACTATTTCACATTTCATTTGGGGAGACCAAAGGAAGATTGTTTAGATTATTGGGGATGGTTAGGACTTTCTGCACATCTCTCCTCCAATCTCATGTCTGTAAAAGCTCTGTTAATTGCCAAGGGCTTCTTCCATATGGAATCAAACGTATGACTTCCCTGTTCATGCCTGTTCATGTACTCTCCCCTGGGTCTGGAGAGATGTCCGTAGAAAATCACATGGCATGTCCTCAACAAGATTGTCCTGACTAAGACTCCCACAGGAAATACCATTACAGAAAAAAGGACTTTTTTTTCTTTGCAAGATCTGCTATGCCTCCAATTCGCACATGAAAAGGATTTTTTATAGTGGTTTTGAAACATGATTTGGAATATGTTTATTATTCTGATGAAAGATATTTTGATCAATACTATTTACCACAAGGCAAGTTGATTTTGGCAGAGAACAACTTCTTGAGTTGGGACTGGGGTTGTTTGGGAAGCAAAATTTCCTAGAAATTTCTACTATTAACCATTTGATATTTATAATAAATAAATAATGAACAAAAGACAGCAACTTATTTTATCTGATTATTTTATAGTACTTTATGAAATATACACTCAGTATATGAAGAATAATTTGTTTACTAGGAAAAGCTTGTCTTAACCAAGCTTAAAGACAAATTACACATAATAGGAGCTTCTTGGACCCAAAGTCCTAATTTATAATTTGGAATAGACTAAACTGTTTCAAATAAATAAAATTCAAAGATGTTTCCTGATTCTTGAGTATAATAAAGTCATCAAGAAAATTGTTGAGACTAGACAATATGCAAAGAAAGGAAAAACAAAACAAAACTATGGGAATTCTTGGAAGATGGCTGACTGGTAGCAACCCTTGTCAGAGGCTCCTGAGCAGAGGAAGAAAAACTGGACAGAATCAGACTCCATGAAGCCAAGAACAGGGAGCTGAGCCAAGAAAGAAGTTCAGCAAGCTGTAACTCCAAGGAAAAGCATTCAAGAAAACAAATTACAGGTACAAAGCCTATTGACTAGAGGATTGGAGACCCCTCCCCCAAGCAGGAGGCTATCTGCAAACGAGCAGGGAACAAAAGACCTCTCATTTTACCTCACTAGAGAGAGCCACTAAACTCCATGTCTCTTTCTCCAGGGAGGTCCCACTTATGAACCTAGATACCACCCTGCCAGGCATTATATTGAATAGATATTTTTCCCCATAAGTCCAAACTCCCAGTCCACCCTTTCCCCCTTGCATGGTGGTCTGAAGTTCTGCCCCCTGCAGAGCATAGAGTGTTTGGTCTTGTTCTGAGAGATGGGCATTGTGTGGATTGCCAAACATCAGGATGTGGTTGTGACTAACTGGGAAGAAAGATGGTGTGGGAAAAAAGGTCTGAGCAGGAGGAGGAGCAGTCCCCTGGTTATGACTATGCCTGGCTAGTGGTAGTATTGACCCTCTTTTGAGGCTGTGTCTGGTGGGACAGGGTGCAGAACCCCCAACGGGAGAGTGATTACCCCGTGTGGACTGAGTTTGGCAGACAGGGCTGATCCCTAGCCTCTGCTGGGCCTGTGAGCAGAGGCTTGACAGAGATGGAGTATGACCTGAGAGCAAGGGTGTGGTCTCCTGATTCCAACAGAACCACAAACAGTGGCTTACTGGGTGTGAACCAAGACCTGAGGGGTAGGATGTGCTCCACTGCTTCCAGTGGGGCTGGTAAGCAGAGACTTACCAGGTGAGGACTGAGACCTGTAGGCACAGTGTGGTGCCCTGATTCTAACAGAGCCTCCAAACAGAGGCTTGCCAGGCAGTGGACTGAGACTGGCAGGTGGGGCATAGTCCCCTGACTCCAACTGATCTGGTATGCAGAGGCTAGCTATGTGTGGACTGAGACCAGAGGGCGGGCCAAGTCCCTGACTCCAATAGAGCCTGCAAACAGAGGCTTGCTAGGCAGTGGACTGAGACTGGCGGGTGGGGGCGTGGTCCCCTAACTCCAACTGGTCTGTTAAGCAGAGGCTAGCTGTGTGTGGACTGAGACCAGAGGGCGGGGCTGGTGCCCTGACTCTAACAGAGCCTATGAACAGAGGCTTGCCAGGCAGTGCACTGAACTGGCAAGGGGTGGGGGGCATGGTCTACTGACTCCAACTTGTCTGTCAAGCAGAGGCTAGCTATGTGTGAACTGAGACTGGTGGGCAGGGGCATTGCCCCTGGCTCCAGCTGGGCCTGTGAGCAGAGAAACAGACAATAGTGTGGACTGAGTATGGTGGGTGGGAGTGTGGGAGTGTGGATCCCCAGCTCCAATTGTGCTTCGAATCCCTTTGCTTTAAATTGTCCTTGAATCCCTCTCTTTTGGGCAGGGACAAATTGCCTGAGACAATTTGGTTGGAACCTGTGTCTGGGGCTGTCCACTTAGGGACATTCTGAGATTGACCTTCAAAGTTCTGTAGTGGAAAAGACCTGAAAGGTGAGGGCTGGGTGCCACAGCTGTTTGTATTTGTTCACAGTCAAGATTTAAATCTAATAGTGTGGTTTCTTATGATAGGGTAGAGGTTGGCTGAAATAAAAACAGAACTAGCCTGCACTATCTCACCAAGTAGGTCCTCAGAGTCTCCAGCCAAAACTCTGAAATGGATCTTTGTAAGGTTGTAGGAGATAAGCTACAATTACAAAACCTAGAGCTTTGTTAAGGGGCTATCTCTACTGCCTGGGAACCCCAGTTCAATCTTACCCTACCAGTTCTAATAACCAAACAGTGGAAAATAAACATGGTGCAGACCCAACAGAAGAACTCTGGCAACATGAACAACCAGAGTAGATCAACCCTCCCAAGAAATAACAAAAGAGACACAACTAAAGATGCTGTGCATAGACAAATGGCAGCAATGTCTGAAATTAAATTCAGAATATGGATCACAAATAAGATAAATAGAATGGAAGAAAAGATAGAAATTGAATTCCAAAGATTATTTCTAAAGTTGTCTCAAGAAATTAATGAATTCAAAGTCCAAGTCAACAAAGATATGGACATAATGAGAAAAGAGCAAAGCTCAAGAAAACAAAAAAGTTATTTGAATAGCTCCAAAAATACAGTAGATTCCCTCAGTAATAGAGTTAACCAGGCAGAAGAAATGATCTCTGAAACTGAGGACAAAGATTTTGAACATTCCCAAATACTCAAAGAGGCAGACAAGTTGAGAGCACAAACTGATCACTCCCTGAGAGAGTTGTGGGATCACTCCAGAAGATCAAACACTGATCTTATAGGAATTCCCAAAGGAGAAGAGGATGGTCCTAAAGCTACAGATGTTCTACTCCAAGATATTTTGGAGGAGAATATTTTAGAGGAGATATTTTCCCCAAACATTGCAAGAAATACAGAACTTCAGTTCAGATAGCAGACATTTTCAGAACCCCAGCAAGACTCAATCCAAATAAAACATCTCCTAGTCACATTGTGATTAACTTTGCCAAAGATGAAGCAGAAAATTCTGTAAGCAGCCAGACATAAGAAAAGTATCACCTATAAAGGGAGAAGTTTCAGAATGACTGCAGATCTCTCAGCCAAAACCTTTAAAGCCAGAATAAGATGGTCATCAACCTTCAATATCCTAAAACAAAACAACTTCCAGCCCAGGATCCTATATCCAGCTAAACTGAATTTCATTTGTGATGGAGAAATCAAATACTTTCATGACATAGAAATGTTGAAGAAATTTGCCATAACTAAACCAGCTCTCCAGGATATTCTCAGACCCATCCTCCACAATGACCAGCACAATGCTCTACCTCCAAAGTAAACTCACCCAGAAATTTCTGAACAAAACCCCAACTTCCACAGTGGTGAAAAGATTAAATTTGTCCACTGGACATCTGAAAATCATGACACCTAAAACTCAACCAGGCTTATCAATTCTCTCAATTAATGTGAATGGTTTAAATAATCCTCTAAAGAAGCACAGCCTGGCTGACTAGATACATAAACTCAGACAGGATATCTGCTGTATACAAGAATCTCACCTTACCTTAAAGGATAAAAATTGACTCAGAGTGAAGGGATGGACTTGTATACTACAGGCAAATGGAAACCAGAAAAAAGCAGGAGTTGCAATTTTTGTAGCAGATACAATTGGCTTTAACCCAACAAAGATAAAGAAAGATAAAGAAGGTCACTACATATTTGTCAAAGAAAAACCCAACATGAAGAGGTTTCAATAATTAACATTTATGCACCCTACCAGAACACTCCTCAATTCATAAAGCAGACCCTAATGGATATGAACAACTTGATATCTTCCTACACTATAATAGTTGGAGATTTTAACACCCCATTTGACAGTTTTGGATAGACCCTCCAAGAAGAAACTAAACAAAGAAATATTGGAATTAAACCTGACCCTAGAACAAATGTACTTTACAGACCTCTATAGAACATTTCACCCTAATAAAACTGAATATGCATTCTTCTCATCAGCCCATGGGTCATCCTCCAAAATAGATCATATCCTAGGACAGAAGGCTACCTTAGCAAATTTAAAAGTATAGAAATTATTCCTTGTATTTTCTCAGACCACTATGGAATAAAATTTGAACTTAACAGCAACAGGAATCTTCATACTCAAACAAAGTCATGGAAGCTAAATAATCTTAGGCTGACTGATTGCTGGGTTAAAGATGAGATTAAGAAAGAAATCACCAAATTTTTGGAACTAAATGATAACTAAGACAAATTATCAAAACCTGTGGAATACTGCAAGGCAGTCCTAAGAGGAAAATTTATAGCATTGGAAACTTCATCAAGAAAACAGAAAGAGAGGAAGCCAACAACTTAATGGATCATCTCAAGCAACTGGAAAAGGAGGAACATTGCAACCCTAAACCCAGCAGAAGAAAGAAATCACCAAAATTAGGGCAGAATTAAATGAAATTGAAAACAAAAGAATCATTCAGAAGATCAATGAAACAAAAAGTTGGTTTTTGAAAAGATTAACAAAACTGACAAACCTTTAGCCAACCTAACCAGAAATAGAAAAGTAAAATCTCTAATATCATCTATCAGAAATGATAAAGAAGAAATAATAAAAGACACTTTAGAAATTCAAAAAATCCTCCATGATTACTACAAAAGTCTCTATTCCCAGAAATTTGAAAATCTGAAGAAAATAGACCAATACCTGGAAGAACACACCTTCCTAGACTGAACCAGAAAGAATTAGAAATCTTGAACAGACCTGTATCAACCACTGAAATAGCATCAATAATATGAAATCTCCCTAAAAATAAAAGTCCAGGACTAGATGGCTTCACAACTGAATTCTATCAAACCTTTCAAGAGGAACAAGTACCTATATTATATAATCTTTTCCAAAGCACAGAAAAAGAAGGAATATTTCCCAAAGCATTCTATGAAGCAAATATCACCCTGATACCCAAACTAGGAAAGGATCCAACAAAGAAAGAAAATTATAGACCAATATCATTAATGAGTATCAAAGCAAAAATATTCAATAAGATCTTAGCAGACAGAATTCAATAACATATTAAAAAATATACATCATGATCAAGTTGGTTTTATTCAAGGGTTACAGGGTTGGTTCGACATACACAAATCTATTAATATAATACCTCACATCAATAAAATAAAAAACAAAGACCATATGATTCTCTCAATTGACACAGAAAAAGGCTTTGATAATATCCAGCATCCTTTCATGATCAGAATTCTTAAGAAAATAGGCATAGAAGGGATATTTCTTAAACTGATAGAGGCCATCTACAGCAAACCCACAGCCAATATCATATTGAATGATGTGTAAAATTGAGAACATTTCCATTCAGATCAGGAATGAGGCAGGGATGCCCACTGTCTTCACTGTTATTCAACATAGTAATGGAAGTCTTAGCCATTGAAATCAGGCAAGAGAAGGCAATCAAGGTAAACAAATAGGGTCAGAGGAGATCAACTCTCACTCTTCGCTGATGATATGATACTATACCTGGAAAATCCCAGGGACTCAGCTTCAAAACTTTTAGAAGTGATCAAGGAATACAGCAGCATCTCAGGATACAAAATCAATACTTACAAGTCAGTAGCTTTTATATACGCCAACAATAGTCAAGCTGAAAAAAACAATCAAGGACTCTATTCCTTTTACAATAGTGCCAAAGAAGATGAAATATCTGGGAATTTACCTAACAAAGGATTTGAAAGATCTCTAAAGAGAACTATGAAACTCTGAGAAAAGAAATAGCTGAAGATGTTAACAAATGGAAAAACATACCATGCTCATAGCTGGGAAGAATCAACATTGTTAAAATGTCCATACTACCCAAAGCCATCTACAGATTTAATGCAATCCCTATTAAAACACCATTGTCACACTTTAAAGAACTTGAAAAAATAGTACTTCATTTTTATGGAATCAGAAAAAACCTCAAATAGCAAATACATTACTCAGAAATAAGAACAAATTAGGAGGTATCACATTACCAGACTTCAGGCTATACTATAAATCTATAGTGATCAAAACAGCATGGTACTGGCACAAAAACAGCTGTAGATTTATGGAACAGAATAGAGAACCAAGAGATGAACCCAGCTGCTTATCATCATTTGATCTTTGACAAGCTTATCAAAAATATTCAGTGGAGGAAAGACTACCTATTTAACAAATGGTGCTTGGTGAATTGCTGACAACCTGTAGAAGACTGAAACTAGACCCACAGCTTTCACCATTAACAAAAATTGATTCTCACTGGATAAAAGATTTAAACTTAAGACATGAAACTATAAAAATACTAGAAGAGAGTTCAGGGAAAACACTCAAAGAAATTGGCCTGGGAGAATATTTTATGAGCCCCCCCCCCCCCGGGGCAATTGAAGCAACACCAAAATCCCATTAGTGGGATCTGATCAAACTAAAAAGCTTTTGCACAGCTAAGAGCACAGTAAGTAAAGCAAACAGACAACCTTCAGAATAGGAAAATATTTTTGCAAGTTATGCTTCTGACAAAGGTCTGATAACTAGAATCTACAGAGAACTCAAACTAATCAATAAGAAAAGAATAAATAACCCCATTTCTATGCGGGCAAGAGACTTGAACAGAAACTTCTCTGATGAAGACAGGCGCATGGCCTACAAACACATGAAAAAATGCTCATCATTCTTAATCATCAGAAAAATGCAAATCAAAACCACGTTGAGGTTTCATCTAACTCCAGTAAGATTAGCCCACATCACAAAATCCCCAAACTACAGATGTTGGCATGAATGCAGAGAGAAGGGAACACTTCTACACTGCTGGTGGGAATACAAGCTAATACGACCTTTTTGGAACAAAGTTTGGAGAACACTCAAGGAACTAAAAGTGGACCTACTGTTGGATCCTGCAATTCCTCTACTAGGTATATACCCAGATGATCAAAAATTATTTTACAACAAAGACATTTGCACCAGAAGGTTTATTGCAGCCCAATTCATAATAACCAAGACATGGAAACAGCCCAAGTGCCCTTTGACCCATGAATGGATTAACAAATTGTGGTATATGTACACCATGGAATACTATGCAGCCATAAAAAGATAGAGACTTCACATTTTTTATATTTACCTGGATGGTGCTGGAACATATTCTTCTCAGTAAAGTATCTCAAGAATGGAAAAAAAAGTATCCAATGTACTCAATACTACTATGAAATCAATATATAACCACCTACACACTCATACGAATGGCAAGACATAATTATAGTCCAGAAAGTAGAGGGGAAGAGGAGAGAGAGGGGAGAGGGGAGAGATATTGGAGGAGGGAGGGTATTTGGGGGGACCTCACCTAATGTGCATGATGCAATGGTACATTTCAAAACTATTAAGAAATTAGTATAATTGTGATGGCTGTGTTACTTAGTTCACTGTAAGCATTTCACATTGTATACTGAAGCAGTACCCTGAACCCAGAAATGCATCAATGTACAAAGTTATGATTTAATAAAACCCAAGTAAAAAAACTGAAATTTTATGGCAAGATTTATTTTTTAATTATCTTTCAAACTATTCTAAATCAAAATTTAAATCAAAATTTAGAATAACTATTATCTTTCAAGGTTTTGTGACAAATAAATTGTATATCTGACTACGAGATGAGAAATAAGATTTTGGATGATAATTCCCACTCTGGCAATCAGAAAAATCTCTGGTATAAAGTCAGGCTGGGGAGATAGGAACGGGGAAGAAAAAAATTTGCCATTTATGTAGTATTAAGTGACCAATTTGTGACAGGAGCTGTCATATACTTTGTTTCATTTTCAGTCTTTCAAAAATTGCTCAAGTTAGATACTTTATTCTCACTTTATATGAAAGGATATTTTCTACAATATTACACTTTGATAACCTAGGTTTTCTAAACTAAAAAATTCTGTGCAATTTCCACTATCATAGCATTTTACAATGTAGTGGATCCTTTTAGGTTATTAACGTGTTCCACTGTATGTATTTTCTGTAAAAAAAGATTCCACCATTAGGGATTAGTAAAGCCAGGAAAATAAAGTTAAATTGATTTTTCCCCCACAGTCATCTCTAAGATTTCAATATGCAAATGTGGCTTCTGTGTGCTAGTGTTTTAACAACTGGTTCTCTTATTTAAAAAAAAAAATCTTATTTGAATCTAATCACATATAACAAATCCTGATTCATAGGATGTGCTAATTGCCAATAGCCTTTTTCTGTGGTGCAAATAGTCCAGTAGAGCAGATTTCCAACAATGTGTAGCTGGGAAGAGATGTGCACATTGGGTGCTTGTGAGATGGTATGAGTCAGCGCTTACAGCTCACAGAGTCATTTTATTATTTTATTTGACCTAAGAGCTCTTAGTTCATTAAATGTGTCTTAGGCTTTGGGGTTCCACAGAACATACTTGGGAAACAGGGACTCAAATGTTGATTCATTTTCCAAGTAAACATTGTGCATATGTAGTTGTTTAACTTTTTTTAAAAGTCTCTTTCTAGGGATAAGGTATGCACTGACCCCTTTTGATTTCTAGTACACATTTTCATTACAAATGATAAGCTAAATTTTTCTTTGAAAAACTCACAGTCTCCCTTGAATTAGAGAGAGGGGCTGGTTGGCAATAGAGTCTCAGCTTAGCATCTGTTATATTCTTACAGTCTGATGGGGAAAAGTCTGACTCTAACCTGTCCTTGAATCAGATTCACTTAATTTCCAGTTCATTCATTTGTTCACGTATTAAAAAAAGAGTTATTAAGTGCCTGTTATGTATAGGTACCATGCTAGGCACTTTGAGTCCATTTCCTGCCCTTGAGAAGCGTATGCTCAAGGGGGAGGGGGCAAACAACACACAATGAACCCAACTAATAATATGTGGAATGTTTAAAAGGTGGTAAGTGCTAGGGAAGGAAAGATTCCTTTAAGAAGGAATGGAGGGTAATCTGTCAAGGGCCTCCTCCTGGAAAAGGTGACAGCTGTCTGATGACTTGAAATAGGTAAGAAAGTTGACCAAAAGGATATTGGGGGACAGTGCTCCTGGAAAAGGAGCAGAGAGGGAAAAGTACCTGAGTGCAGAGTGCCTGCTCTCCAGAAATAGAAAAGAGGACAGTGTGGCAAGAAGGGGTGAAGGGAGAAGGAAATGCAGACAAAGAAGGTAAGGACTTTGGCTTTTATTGTTTGTGCCAAAAAACCTCCAAACATCTTAAGGGATTGGGAAAAAGAGTATAGGCAGTCCCCAAAGTACAAATATCCAACTTACATGCAACTCACCCTTAGGTACAGAGGCTACTACAGTAAGTCCTGGAGTTACAAACATCCAACTTATGGACAACTCACACAAAGAGAGGCTATTACAGGTAATAGGCTAATGTACCTGTTCCAATTTACATACAAACTCAACTTAAGAACAAGTCTTTAAAACCTATCTCATCTGTAACCCAAGGGCTGCCTGTAATGTGATCATCTTGTATTAATAAACAATCATTCCGGCTTCCATATGGGTGATCCCTACGTGGAAGGCTATTGTAATCATCTAGGTGAGAGATGATGGAATCCAAATGACAGTGGAAGCAGTGGAGGTTGGTGAGAAATAGATCCTGATGTATCTTGAAGACAGAATTTCCTAAGGGATTGAACATGAGGTGTTTGAGCACAAGAAGTAAAGGTGACTCCAAGGTTTTGGCTTTGAGCAACTTAAAGAGCAAATGGTCATGGGAAAAGCTATAGGAAAAACAGTCATATGGGGACTGGCTGGGGTTGAGGGGTGGGAGTGAGAATCAGAATTTTAGTTTCAGACCTGGTTGAACGTGAGATGCTAATCAGACATCCACAGGGTAGTAGACAGGTAGTTCTGGAACTTAGGAGAAAGTCTGGGTTTGGACCGAAATGCTTAAAGCTATCATCATATAGATGACATTTAAGTTCATGACTTTTAATGAGATCATTATGGGACTGAGTAGGTAGAGAGAAGAAAAAAGATGACTGATGTCCTGGGCTGATTCAGCGCTGAGGGAAAAAATAGGCATCTGGAAAAATATTTAAAAAACAAGTGACCATGGGCTCAAAAGGGTAGAGCACTGGTCCCGTATGCCAGAGGTGGTGGGTTCAAACCCAGCCCCAGCCAAAACCAAAACAAACAAACAAAAAAAGGGACCAGTTGGATAGGAGAGAAAACAAGAGAATGGAGTGTTTTGTAAACTAAGGAAGGGAATCAATGAAGGGGCAGGGAGTGATCAGTTGTGTCACTGATGGATCAAGTAGGACAGTGATGGGGAACTGAACTTTGGATTTAGCAACTTGGAAGTCAAGTTCCAGTTTCAGTGAAGTTACATGGTGAAAGCCTGCATGGAGTTGGTTTAAGAAGAATGGGGGAAGCGGAATTAAAGACAGTAAAAACAGACTTCTTTGGGAAGTTTTCCTGAGTAAGACAAGCCAAGAAAAGTCTGAGTAACTATGGGGAAATTAGGGTTGTCTTAGCCTGTTTGGGCTGCTCTAATAGCCTTAGACTTGGTGGCTTATAAACAATAGAAATTGATGTCTCACAGTTCTGGAGGCTGGGAGGTCCAAAATCAAGGCTCTGGCAGATTCAATGCCTGTCTGGGGACTGCTTCATCACAAAGGGATCCTTCTGGGGCCTATTTAATACGGGCACTAAGCCCTTTTACCAGGGCTCCATCGCTTTCTAAAGGTTCCATCTCCCATCACCATTACCTTCAGGGTCAGAATCTCAACATATGAATTTTAGGAGAACATAAACATCCAGACGATTGCAGCACCCGAGAGAAGGTTTTGAAATTTTTGTTCATTTGTTTAGAGACAGAGTCTGGTTTTGTTGCCCAGGCTGGAGTACAGTGGTATGATCACTGCTCAGTGCAGCAAACAAACTTCTCCCCTTTTCTTAAAATAGAAATGAAGTCTTGCTATGTTGCCCAGGCTGGTCTCAAACACCTGGTCTGAAGCCATGCTCCCACCTCAACCTTCCAAAGTGAGCCCTCATGCCTGGCTTGTTTTGCCTTGTTTTTGTAGCAAAGATTCAGTAGAGAGTGAAAAATAGATTCTTTTCAGCTAGAGGGCTGGCCGTGGGCAAGATTTTGAGAGAGCTGCAGTTTACGTTTGGTACACTACGACTTTCTTTTTCAGTTTCCTTCTTCACAACTACCCGAGCATGTAGGGATTAATATTTCTATAGATGAGGAAAATATGATGTAGGACAGGTTGCATAACTTGCCTGGGGCCCACACCATGCTTACACCCCTCAGCAATGCCACCAACGCCCTCCCCAAAATGTACACAACACACCCCAAAGCTATATCATTTTGACAGTTAATTTAGATCCGCTGCTTCTACTTCTGAAATTCTCTTTCCATCTGCCGTCAAACTTTTATGGCCAATTATCTTTGCATTTTCAGGCAGCTAAACACTTTCTGTCAAAAGTGTGAATGTGTTGCTCCTTGAGGGGGAATTTATATTTTAAACAGTTATTCCTAGGGAGATAAGTGAACGTTGCTCTCAGAGTCCTGCGTTCGAGTACGAGTATGCTTTTTCTAGCTTTGGGGCCTCAAAGTTTATTTTTAAGTGTTCCAAACCACATGTTGTCAACTATACATTGGAAGAAAGAGTCTTTATCTTGCAGAATTTTTGTAAAAGTGAGAGATGGCATATAAAAAATATAATTGTTGGGATTCCATAAATTCTTGATGTCTTCTATTATTATTAAAAGGATATCTACAAAAAAAAATCTCATACAGTAGAATGGTGCAGTACTGTAACGTGTACATTAAGGATTATCTTCAGGCGGGAGAATGTTCCAGAGGATTCAAATTCTGCCACATAGCAAGGATTTTTAGAAGTAATCTGAGACCTAGAGTCCAATTGCTCTACTTTTTAGGGATAGGACACTGAATAAGCTATATACCCTCTTTGAGCCTCAGGTTCCCTGCCTACGATGTTAGAAATCCATGTTTCCTAACGGCTTAGAAGACAAAACAGAATGAAGGCACTGGATGGAAGATTATGGGAATCTCATTCAGAATTGGCTTCTGGCTTTAGGGAGCACCTATGCCTCTGGGTTCCCCAAGGACCTAGAAATTGCCTTTGTGTAAAGTGGCTTCTGTGGACAGGAATGAAATCAGCTCTGAAGGTGCTTTCTAAAGGAATCTCCCTGATCACTGAGGGAAAGCTCTTTTGTTTTTAGATCACTGGATCAGTCAACCTATGGTCCCTGAGAAGGGAATTCTCACTTTTATTGTTTTTGCTAACAATGTATAACTTTGTTAGGTAAGGGGAATACTGTACATATTTCACATTCAGATACTCTCACTGTCGTAGCTGCAAGGCATCAGGCTAATGTTTCACAGCACTTGTTATGACATATAATAAACATGAATTTATTTTTTCTTTTGAGCTTCCATGACAAATACCAGGTATGAGTTAAAACTTTGCGTTTTTCTCATCAAAACTTTTACAGCCAACATTTAATACCTGGGTTTTTTGGTTAATAGAAGTTTCTGTAGCTGTGGAGCTCAAAACTAATTCGTCTGGCATGGGCATTAGTGCCTTTTCCACTAATTAGAGCTTTGTATTTTCAGTGACCATTATGTCACTGTAACCGAGGACTGGTGGCCTATTCTAAGTTGAAAGGCTAACAGAGCACACTCCTTTGAAAAACAGCACTTAGCCTTTGAGTTATGGTTTCTTAGCCCATCACATGTGTCGCAGAGGGCTATGGCTCCTAGGGAAGAAGTGGGAAGTTAATTCAAGTGGGAGAAAAAAAATTGAAAACAGAAAAGATAAAGTGGGTGAGAAAGTCCTGTGAAGAGCTTGGCATATTTTGTCAAGACAAACATAGTAAATTTTTGAAGGTTGTTTATTTCTTCCTCGGAAGAAGCAGCCAAGTTTCTCGACTCCCTTTTCTTATTAATAGCAATTTCCAAGAATCTCTAATGTGGCTGTTTTGTGCTTTCCTCCAATTATGTATCTCTGAGATCTCTCGCCCTCCATCCAGAGAAAATTGCCACTTTCTAAAAATACCCAGAAATACGCAATTTTGAAGATGTTCTGAATAGTGTCACATATCATAGCGAGAATAACCTAATAGAAATACATCAATATGGAATGATATTTGGGAAGATAAATATAAGTTTCCAATGAACCAATGATTACATCAGAAAATGCTTAAAATAGACTAAGTGAATATGAATATGAAATGATTAATACAAAATTATTTGAGTTTTGTATGTATATATATCTGGCCCTGTACACAAACATATATTGATGTAGATGTATACATGTAATAGGAACACACATATAAAAAAGTTTGGAAGCAAATTGAAATGAAATAACATTATAGCAGTTTTTTGGTGGAGGGGTGAGTAGGGGGACCTGTTTTCATCTGCATATACTTCTAGACAGTTACATGTACTGTAAAGGTTATTAATATGTCATTTCAAGTTACTTATGTGTGGGTGAATTTACAAGGTCTGACAATTAAATTCACAAACTCATCTTAGAAAAAAGATGACATGCCTCTTTGCAGAATATTTCTGTAGTACTTTTGAAGTCCTCTCCGTGGGGTGCTATGCACTGATACTGGTGGCTAGTCCATCCTTCAAAGCAATTTTGGAACACTTTTTCTGGAATGGCCATCAGAGCCATCATATTTTTTTTTCTATTTCTTTATATAATTGGGGTCTTTTTGTTTCAGAGCCATCATATTATCCTTGATGTCCTAAATGTCATCAAAATAGCTTCCTTTCAATATTTTTTTAATCTTTAGGTAAAGAAAAAAGTCACTGGGCAGGGGGGAAGATCAGGTGAGTAGACAGGGTGTTCCAATACAGTTATTTGTTGACTGGCTAAAAATTCCCTCACACACAGTACTGTGTGAGGTGGTGCACTGTTGTGATGCAAGAGCCATGAGTTGTTGGCCAAGATTTTCAGTTAAGAATTTCCTGGGCAGTGCCTGTGGCTCAAAGGAGTAGGGCTCTGGCCCCATATGCCAGAGGGTGTGGGTTCAAACCTGGCCCCAGCCAAAAACTGCAAAAAAAAAAAAAGCACCAAAAACCAAACAAAAAAAAGAAGAATTTCCTGTTTATGTTTACTTGGTCTGCTATACTTTTCATAGTCACCTGATGATTTTAACCCAAAATTCACTGAATTTTTGCAATGCTTTCATCAGTTCTGCTTGTTACTGGCTATCCTGACCACTCTACATCAGTGATGCTTTCTCTACCCTCAGAAAAATGCTTAATTTATTTGAACACTGCTGTTTTCTTCATGGCATTATCTCAACAAATTTGAACTAATAATGTCCCTGATTTCACTTCCACTCTTGCCAAGTTTAACTAGAAATTTAATGTTTGTTCATTGCTCTGATTTAAGCTCTGACTTTCTTGCCACAGAACAACAACACTCAGCAAGCTATCACCATACATCTATATGACCGAGCTGTGAGACACTGACACACCAAGGTTATAAAACCTTTCTGAACTGTTTGTAAAGTGCTTCCAACACAAGTGCTTGGTGGTAAGTTTATGAACTTAACTTTCAGAACTTGTACACCCTGCTTTGTTTAAAAAGGACCTAAAGTAGCTATTTTTGGGTCACATAGAGATCTAAACTGAGTGCCAAAAAAACTAGAATGCGTTATAAACTAAAAAAATGGTCAATGGTCACCCTTTATATCCTCTTCCCTACCTCCATGAACACACACACACTCACAACACATATAATTGCATGTGCTTTCAAGGAAAAAGCAATTTTTTTATTCCAAGGGTACTCAAGCTCTTATCCATGGGCCAGATGCAGCCCACATCTGTTTTCATGCGATTTCATGAGCTAAGAGTGAATTTTACATTATGAAAGTGTCATTGGTGGAGCATATAGTGGGGAGGTGTTGGGAAGCAAAGAAAAGAATATATGACCAAAACTATGGCCCTTAAAGTATAAATATTTACTCCATGTCCTTCTGCAGAAAATGTTTGCCAGCCTTGCCCTATTCCCCAGTAGACTTCAGGAACTCTGTTCTAAATCCTGGAAAGGTCCTTGCCTTAAACTTCGTTGAGAGAAAAGAAAGTCATTGGTATGTTGAGAGTTTGTAGTTTAATGTGGGGCAGTTCTTTATCCATTCTTATATTCTGACCTTTCATTTGATTCTAAGGAGTCTAGAAGGTCTCACTCATTTAGAGTAATAGGAGGAAAAAAAGCAATATAAATTAAAGCAGAAGTTATTAAAGTATTTTTAAAAGGTTTTTATTATTTTCACATATACAGTAGAATATGTTGACAACCCAAGGGACTGTAACAAACTGGTCCACATGTGGAGGTGGTCAACATAAGGAACTAGGCCTACTGTACTGATACGTATATGTGGTACATGTCCAGTCTATGAAAACTAGGTAAACTTAAGGGGGTGGGCAATGTTGGGAGGTGGTTAACTAGGAAAGTTCAACTGTCTAACGTAACAGAGACAACTTTAGAAGAATGTTTGCAGAGAGTACCATTGGTTATAACCAAAGAAAACCATGCCTGGTCAGCAGGATTCATTTGTTTCCAGGCAATAACTATCTCTTTAAAAAATCCTTCCTTTAAGCAGATTACCTATATCTTTAAATTATTCTTCTCTCAAAGTGTATTTAGGAGATCTTGTGTTCATAAAGAGTGCAAAGTTAAACTGCAGCCAAACCTGAATTTTCACAATTGCCCAAGAAATGGAGTTCAGCGTAGAGGTCCACACGGTACATGTTACACAAAGAAACAGACAAGATAATCCCAGCAGTGACTGGGGAGAAAGAATATGTGCATGTGCAGGGGTGACGATTGGAGTTACAAAATAATGCTAGAGATCAAAATAGAGTTAATAGCAAAACAAACAAGCGGACATCATTCTTTTTGGTGTGAGCAACATCTGGCTCCAAGCTAGAGGCTGAAAAACATGCACTCAGAGAAAGATTATCTGTAACTTATTAGGAAGACTAAGATGTCTTCGTGACTCCTACACTGAAATGACAGAAAAGAACATAGATTATGTACCAATGACTAAATGTTCTTAATCCCTGCCTTGCAAAACAATCACCTCCCCAAGGCTGTCACACTGACAGATGAGGCCTTAGATTTCCCTATTCAAAGAAAAATCACTTAACAAACTGCTGGAGGGAAGAACACTAGTCTGCTAAGCACACATACAACTTATGGGAAATTTAAGCAAGAATAGGGGTAATTAATTAATCAAATCTGAAGTATCCTGAAATATGTCAGTATCATCAATCAACAGTATTGGGAGAAGCAAAATTATACACTGGGAAATGCAACAGATCTTTCTGGTAGGACTTTACCATGAAAATACTTCAGCTGGGTTTACGTTACACCACTGCACACAACTTTTACTTTGGAACCACACAATTGTTCAATGTATGAATACGTGACCCAAGTGACAAATCAATTGAAGATCAACCATTCCCTCCATAGTCATTCGATGGAAGTGGAGTAAGGAAGGGTCTACCACCTTCCAGCACTGTGCTGCAGGGCTGGACCACAGAAATGCCTGAGAAGAGCCTGTAAGGAACTCCCAGTGTAACGTGGCGACAGTTATGTGTACAAATAGCTTCCACCCTGTATCCAAGTACCACAGAAGAGTAATGCACCAAGTGCTGCACCGTTGTGGAAGAAGACAAGCAGAACCCCAAGTTTTGGATGGGAACTTCAACCACCTCTAGTAGCCCAGTGGGTCTGGAGCTGTAAGTGAGCTTGCTTAGGTAAACAAGTGTGCACTGAAATTGCCCAGCAAGTGAAGGGCGCCAACACATATCTAGGGTAAATCATTAGGCATCACATGTGCCTTAGAAAGACATACTGGACTGTGCAGAGAGTTTGGAGGAAGCGTGGCAAGGCAGTGTTTAAAACTTAAAGTTCAGTTTTTGGTAAAGAAACATTGCTGCTTTCCAAATGGTTATTTTGAGAAAAATCATAATATTCTACTCCTGCAGTCACACTGGCTGTAGGGGTGAGTGTGGGAGGTGGAGTGTGTGCTTAGTCTTTACTGTATGTGTGTGTACACGGGTTGTGTGGTATACGTTCCTAAAAATGCTTATTGTCCTCGAAGTAAGGATCACATCTTCTTGTCCTAGTTTTGGCACAATGTTTCATCCTATGAAAATGCTATTTGTTCCCATTATAATGGTTTTCCAAATTAGACTGAATTAAAACTTTTCAAAATGAGCACCTGTGTGTGAGTGTTGCCTATAGAGCCAGCAAGAGAGAGTGATGTTTTCCACCCCAGATTCAGCTAGCAGCCTGGGTTCCACCAGGGATATTGTGTGCCTGGCATGGAAGGAATGCTTGAAACTGGGAGCAGGAAAGGCCTGTGGAATGAGAATCTGTGCTTTTCTGGAGAGCTAGTCTCCAGGCTGCCTGGTTACCAAAAAGCTATTTGGTTCTGCTCGACACCACATGACAAGACAAATGGCCCTTCCAGCCTGCTGAGAGGAGTCAGCAAGGCTGCGGGACCGCAGAGATCTGACAGTTGGCATGAGGTCACCAGCATCCTGAGGCCAAGCTGCTCAGAATGGACTCTGAAGGGTGGGGAGCCAGGGTCTGCTCAGTGGGACTAGAGGCCAAAAATCCCTAAAAAACAATCAGGATGCTCCCAGAGAGAATTAGGACTGTGATCAAGGAAGGCTTTGGCACGGTGGCCCAGACCTGAGTCCCTCAGAGGCTGTAAGATCAAAGCTCTTTCCTTCCAGTCCAAAAATGAAAGTCCAGTCTTCAGTCTGGACCGTGCATGGAGGGGTGAGGAATCAGGACTGGTACAGGACAGCACAGAGCCTGCAACAGGCACTGCCCACTGCAGGTCCCAGTGCAGCACTTTCCGTGCTGGGGAGCACATGACTAAATTTTAAGCACATGCAAAATGCACAGAGGGCTCAACATCAATGCAGTAAGGACCAAAAAAGTACCTGCGAAGGTGGAAAGACAAAATCAAGGTAATGGCAGGAAAGAAGCAGGCCAGAGCATTATCTTGGTACAGCTAGAATGACACAATTCCTCAGGGAGGCGATGGGTTGAGAAGGGGGAGGGAACAGTGGAGTTGTGACGGGAAGAGTACATGAATAGAGTCTTCTCTGAGGAGCTGACATTACCTCCACCAATCAATGAGCATAACCCCCACACTGAAAGAATAAAAAAGGCCAAAACTAAGAACCCATCAGCCCCGGACAGTGAAGGCACGAAGCCCACCGAGAGATCGCTGTAGCAATGGCACCTAGCTGAGATGAAGCTACTGTTAAAGCCTGAGCTATTTTTGCTCTGGAATTGTCAGTTGTCCAGATCAGATGCTCTCCAATCAAATCCCAGAACTTACTCAATCACAAAATTACACTAAACGCTTACCCTCTGAGGATCTCAATTTCTTCTTTATGAAAAATGAGCACTGGAATGAAAGTCCGGGGAAATGATAAGGCTCACACAGCAGTGGGATTTAATCAAGGGGAAAATAAAAATGTACGACCTTTATAACCAGGGTTGTACTTACCTAGAATCACTTAACATGGATCACATATACACTGATCAATTATAATTCAGGGAGTACAAAGTCATTTAATTGCCTGTAACTCCGTCTGACCTCCTTCCAACGTTCCATGTGCAGAGATTCTGATGTAACAATCTCCTTCCTTTTAAACTAATTTACTCTGAAAATAGGGCCCCATTTCTTCATCCCCAAACTGCAATTCACTTTGGCTCCTCATTACTTCTAGTCATGCAACTAAATTAAGTAGGGAAAAGAGTCTCCAGGCATGGACAGCAAGTGATGGGAGGAATAATAGAATAAAAGACCAGAAAGACAGCTTTGATTAGGGTAGGAGTTGCAGTATTTTCAAAATCTGTCAGCCTCACAATGTGGTGTTTCAGTAAGGATTGAGTCACGACTCTATTTCAATTACTCCACAAAAGGAAGAAAACTGTACGTGACAGTAGACCACAAACGCTCTATGGCAGCTAGATCTGCAAAAAGAAAGGGCCAGAGCTGCATGTGCTCTATGGGTAATGTGGTAAAGGGCACTCAGAGTACCAAATCCGGAAATCCTTGTATGCTATTTGGTGGGTGTGTGTGTGTGAGAGAGAGAGAAGAAGAAGATAAAGAAGAAAAAGAAATAGGGAAGGGGGACAGGAATAGAGAGAGTGAGGAGGCAAGTGGTGGGGACAGAGAGAGAGAAGGCACAGTCAAAATATAGACACACAACAAAGAAGTAGAAAAAATTCTGGTGAATTGTCACTAATGACCTCTGTGTCGCTCAGCTAACTCTGGAGTAAATTATAGTAACAATAATAATATAACAATAATTATGAATACATAGGAACAGAAACCAATGGCTGGATGCTGACTAAATGTAGTTATGAGATAATCAATCAGACTATATCCTGTGAATAAAGTGCTGAAGGAATTAGGGCATCCCCAGGCTGTAAACTATGGGCAGTCACTGTTTCTTTTGAAAGGGGAGTCTAATTCAAGCAAACTCAACTACATGAGCAAGATTTCCCATTCTTGAAACAATGGCTGGTAATAAGTAGGTGCTCAATAAATGTATGCTGTTTCATGCACTCTTACCTGGGAGGGAGGCATTAGCTGGATTCTCTTGAGCAGGGTAGGGATGCACAGGCCCAGGTGACATGATTCTTGCTTACTCACCTCCACACTCTGTCTTTAGAAGTAAAATTAAATTCAGCCCAAGGGCAGACTTACTGTTCCCAAGCCCAGTGACAGCATTCATGTTAGTTAGATGAAGTGAAATGTGACAAAGTTCTCATACCTGGAGGAGACTCCCTCAAATCTGGAGGGCATTCCCTTCTCAGCCCTGGGATGTCCACTGGCACCACAGGGACAGATCTTTTCTTGATGTCTCTGCTTCTCCAAGGGCTTTCCTCTCCGGGCTCCAGGCATCTGATAGCAGCTCCTATGGGGAAAAGTGAAGACACTCCCCTCATTCGCCAGACAACCCCTTCATACTTTCTGTTTTCATTTTTTTTGTTGTTGACAATTTCTTTTCTTTTCTTTTCCTTTTTTATTAAATCATAGCTGTGTACATTAATGCAATAATGGGGTACAATGTGCTGGTTTTATATACCATTTGAAATATTTTCACCAAACTGGTTAACATAGCCATCGCCACATTTTCTTAGTTATTGTGTTAAGACCTTTGTATTCTACTCTTAGTAAATTTAACATATATCCTTGTAAAATGCACCGTATTTCTAACTCAATTAACTCTTAACTGAGAAATTGAGGAATCCTTATGAGAACACTGAATACCCAGTTACAGGAACAATAAAGTGTATGAAATACTTGGTTACTGCTTTGGATATGGCACTACATCTTTTCCATGCTTTTCGGGGTATAAGCCAATGTCACACAGATATCAGCTGTCTAGCACTCAGGTGTAGATGCAGACCAAGAGGAGCATAACAACATAACAATAGACAGGGGATCATGAGTTAGGGGTCTTAGGAATGGTGGCAGGTAAACCTTAATGCCATTCTAAGGGGAAATTTTCTATGTATAGAAATAATGAAAAAGTCACAAAGAAGTGTGAAATTTGACCACATTGTAAAGAAAAATCAAAAAACATTATAACAAAATTAATAAGCAAGGAGTAAGTTCTTAAGAGGGTAGCAACATCATCATGACAATTAGCCAGTATCAGTACTCTTAATACATAAAGCATACTCACAAATTGGTTTTAATAAGGAACCCTGTGAAGGACAGAGGTCGATAGACAGAAATGAGAGAGAGAGAAAGAGAAAGCAAGAGATTGAGAGAATTGATCTTAGATCTATCTATCCATCCTAGTCCATTCAGGCTGCTGGTACAAAATACCAAAAACTGAGATCTGAGAAATCCAGAGTTCAGTAGGTTTGGTGTGTGATGAGGGCTCTTTCCTCACATATAGTGTCTTCTCACTGTGCCCTGGAAAGGCCAAACATGCTTTCTGGGGCTCTTTTACAAAGGCACTAATCCCATTCATGAGGATCCCACCCTCATGACCTAATCATCTCACAGAGGCCTTGCCTCCTACTACTATTACCTTGTGGGCTAAGATTTCAACATATGAATTTGGGGGTGGGGGAAGTGCAAACACACAGGCCTTAGCACTATTTGTCTGAATCTGTCCTTGGGTTGAAGTATGGAATCCAAACTGGGAGCAATCTCAGAGACTAATCCTAGAATATGTCCTCAGGATTTT
>CAUYQV010069974.1:0-16900 GCA_963574575.1 Galagoides demidoff
CATTTCCTAAGAAGTTTTTACAAAATGTAATTAACTTATCCTTCCCTACTTCCGAAATATTTAGTTTTAGACATCTAAACTCCACTGGGCATGGTGGCTTAGCAGAAGTCTGGGAGGTCGAAGTGGGTGGATTGCTTGAGCAGGAGTGAGACCCCATCTCTAAAAATAGCTGGGCATTGTGGCAGGTGCCTGTAGTCCCAGCTACTCGGGAGGCTGAGGAAAGAGAGTTGCTTGAGCTTAAGAGTTTGAGGTTCCTGTGAGCTATGACACATAGCACTCTACTGAGGGTGACAAAGTGAGACTCTAGTCTCAAAAAAAAAAAAAAGAAAGAAACCTGAACTCATTAGAAAATACAGATGATGAGGGTGGTGCCTGTGGCTCAAGGAGTAGGGCGCCAGCCCCATATGCCAGAGGTGGTGGGTTCAAACCCAGCCCTGGACAAAAAGTTGCAAAAAAAAGATGGTGAAAGGATATATAAAAACTAGTATTCTTACAAGACACTATAAATGTGTAGTATTTTTCCTGTAAAATATCCATTTAAAAAGAGTCCTTCATATTGGGTATATTATGTGATATAAACAATCATTAGAAAAGACATACTTAGAATTAAGACCTGGAACAAAGTACACACCATCAACATGGTGATTCCCAGTAACTGGACAAACTATGCCAATTATTTTTTTTCTTTTTTCTAGAGACAGAATTTTACTTTATCGCTCTCAGTAGAGTGCTGTGGCATCACAGCTCACAGCAACCTCCAGCTCTTGGGCTTAGGTGATCCTCTTGCCTCAGCCTCCTGAGTAGCTGGGACTATAGGCACCTGCCACAATACCTGGCTATTTTTTTTGGGCCAGGGCTGGGTTTGAACCTGCCACCTCTGGCATATGGGGCTGGTGCCCTACTCCTTTGAGCCACTTTTTTTTTTGTTGTTGTTGTTGCAGTTTGGCCGGGGCTGGGTTTGAATCCGCCACCCTCAGTATATGGGGGCGCCACCCTACTCACTGAGCCACAGGTGCTGCCACAATGATTTTTTTTCTAACCTGTGCTGTGTAAGCATCCAACCTCCTCTTATAAGAGAAGAAACAGTATGTGTATGTGAAAAGAAGACAACCACTTGTTTTAATGGTATCATAGAACGAACAGGACTAAATGAGAATAGCATATTATAGACTGGCACTTAAGACTTAGATTTTTTTTTTTTTTTTTGAGACAGGAGCCTCAAGCTGTGCCCCTGGGTAGAGTGCTGTGGCATCATAGCTCACAGCAACCTCCAACTCTTGGGCTCAAGCGAGTCTCCTGCCTCAGCCTCCCAAGTAGCTGGAACCACAGGTGCCCACCACAACACCCAGCTATTTTTTGGTTGCAGCCGTCATTGTTGTTTGGCAGGCTTGGGCTGGATTTGAACCCGCCACCTTGGGTGTATGTGATTGGCGCCTTAGCCACTTGAGCCACAGGGCGTCAAGCCAAGACTTAGTTTTGAAATACTTTTGTTCTTTCCAGATGTGAATTAATTGTCTGCCTAAAGCTATCACAAGGACCCCCAGTACCTTCAGACATCTTTATCTTTATATCCAAAGGTTCTACTGGCATCTTAAGGTCTGGACACGAAAGTCAGGATCTCTAGTCTTCTACTGCCCTGCTTCTCTGATTATTCAGCTGGAAAAGAGGCAGTAGGAAGGTGCTCAAATGGAGAATGAGCTAGAATCCTTCTTCCAACTTGAGGTATATTTGTGTCACAAGTCAGAGTTGCATAGGCCCTTGCCTACTGGAGAGGTTACAGGGGCTTGCATGACCATACTTTTCTCAAAGTGTTAACATCAATTTTTGAAAGAAACAGACTCAGATTTCTAATTTCTTATTTTTGTTAGTAGTGAAACCTAATGCTCTTAATAAAAGCAGCAATGAGTAACTTCATTTAAATTGATTACCTTAGACTGCACTAAAGAGAAATATTAATAGTAACAGTACTCTAGCCAGTCTTCAGAGTCAGAAATGCTAACACTTCCAAGAGGTAGAAGAAAGGCCAGGCATGGTGGCTCACGCCTGTAATCCCAGCACTCAGGGAGGCCGAGGTGGGTGGATTACTTGAGCTCACAGGTTTGAGACCAGCCTGAGCAAGAGCAAGACCCTGTCTCTAAAAATAGCCAGGCATTGTGGTGGGCGCCTGTAGTCCCAGCTACTTGGGAGGCTGAGGCAAGAGAATCGCTTGAGCCCAAGAGTTGGAGGTTGCTGTGAGCTATGACACTATGACACTCTGCCAAAGGTGAGACTCTTGTCTCAAAAAAAAAAAAAAAAGAAGTAGAAGAAAGTACAAGGGTTAGGAATATAGGAGAAAGAACAAATATGACAAATAAATTACTAATTATATAATAGGGATTGGTTAGGATATAGTAATCCTAAACATCACCTTATTTAAAAATTCACTTGGATGGGTTTTTGAATGAAGCTTCTGATTATTCTGGTTCCAAATTTGTTAAATTCAGCAACAATGTTACTATATGTTTAATCTTAAAACTAAGACTGAACATTACAAAACAACTTCATGTTTTTGGTAATGACATAAAGTTACAATGTTAATAGTCTGAGTATTGTTATAGTCAGTTAGACTTCTCTCGCTGTGGGTTCTGCATCTGCAGATTCAAACACCACCACATAGAATATATCCCAATAACTACACAATAAAAACAATGCCAATTAAAAAAATACAACTACTTACACAGTATTTACATTGTATTAGGTATTATAAATAATCTAGAGATGATTTAAAATATTTGGGAGGATGAACATAGGTTATATGCAAATACTATGCCATTTTATATTAGGGACTTGAGCATCTGGGGATTTTGGTATGAGGGAGAGAGGAGTCCTGGAACAAGTCCACTGCAGATTCTGAGGGAAGACTATAACTAGCATGTCATTTTTTTGCTATCATTTCGAAAACTCAATACATTATCTTGAAAAATAAGATCCTCAAAAGACTTGGTATTCATAGATAAAACCAGGCAAGTCTGATAGCCTTTATGCAACTTCCTAGAAGTATCTTAGCCTCATATCAATGCACCAATATTTAAATGACTTTGCCAATTTTAATAAATGCCAAGACTATGCAATCTGATTATAATCACTAGCCAGTGGCTAACCAAACACACAGGGAAGCTCAAAAATTCACTATTAGAATGAGAGGAAGACCACAGGAAAGCATGATAGAAATTATTTTGGGTTCATTCATTTATAAGGAGGAGAATCTTAAATAATTCTGTAAAGCACTTCCAGTTTTTAATCCAGTATGTTTTCCTAATCTTCCTGGTTACTAGAAACAGGTTAGGAGTGAGAGGGAATGTAATGAAAGATGAGTTTTGTTTTTTAGCCACTGCCATCAAGCTTGGGAAAAAGATAAACTCCAAATCACCAAAGACCATTATTTCCTTAAAATGTTTTCAAAATAAATAAGAGACCAATCTTCAGAACAATGCACAACTAAGGATAAGTTAAAACCTTTAGGAAGGGGGATAATTGGGATAACTCTTGAATACTGTATAATCAAGACCCAAGAGAACTGACGCGTTTCCAGTTTCCTGGCAAAAGAAAATTTGAGGAAGGTAGAGGTTGGCATTTTAACATTTTATCTGAAACCATGAAACAAAAACTGCAAAATGCATGACTCAAACAAACAAACAAAAATCCATATGTACAACTCTAAAAATATGTGATCAATGTTTAATATTCTGAGGATTAAATCACAAAATCAAGAAAGATTTTTTTACTTAGCTAGGTTCATTTCTTCTGAATTCTTCTAAGAGTTAAAAATGAACTACCACACTTATTGATTTAGAACCATCAGATTTTACTTCTGGAAAATCTAATACCTTTCAAAAAGTTATAATTTTAATGTTAGCACAAAAATTACTTCCTAACATTTCATTTTTAAAAAACTTATTCTCAGCCAAAGATTCCTATTTTTTAATTACAGTACTGCAAGGCACATACAGAACTCACTTTCTTCAAAACACACAGAAGATATACTCCCTGAAATAGAATTTTAAAATCCTTGAACAATTAGAAATACTATAAAGTTAGCAATTTTTAGGTAAAAATGTTGCTCCTACAGGATCATGCACCCTTCTTAAAATCAACTCAGCACGTATGTATAAGTAATCCTTTCTTAAAACATTTGTACTTGAAATGCAGATACAGTGATGCTGAAAACAGCACTAAACAAAATCCTGAAAAGTACTGTAACTTGATACATTTTATGTTATTGCCTTCATTAGAGACTGTATCATCTCTAGTCTTTTTCAAAGACTTGAATTTAATAATGGGGTAATTACATTAGAAATAAAGGATTTTTTTAAAAAAACAGTATTTTCTTTACCTCTGGTATCATTCTTTTATAAAGAATGCTAAATGAATTATATTCTTTTGCAGTACTGAAGATAAACCATTTAAATGTTTCTACCAAATTTAATGCAGCTTAATTAGGGACCAGGTACATATTTTCCTCTGAATGTTTTTGGTCAAACATGTCTAACCATAAGCTTAAGCAAATAGAATTTTAAGAGGTAGATTTTTTTTCCCATGATGCATTTTGTTAATAAATGTATTGTCAAGAAAATAAAAGTATTGGTTTTCTTAAAGTATAAGGGTCCAAAAGAAAAATAAAAGATAGATATAGTTATTTGTTACAGTCTGACATTTTAACAGTCAAAGTATTGGGTTTTTTGTGACTAGTGCATTTTGAATTCTCTTAGGATCAAAATACGAGTCTGCCAACTGTATTAAATCCTCCTCCACCCCCTCCACCAGTTGGTCCACAGCTTCCTGGTGGGTCATTGTCATCAAATCCATTTGGCCGAAATGAACAGGAGGCAGATGCAGCTTGTAGGGCTCGGGCTCGAGCATTCAACTCTTGTTCCTAAAATTAAAAATAATTTTTATGAAATGAAAATGTAAATACAATGCCTCGGTATATCACCTATACAAATATCTTAATCTTTGGTGTCCTTCAAATCTCAATAACTTTAAAAATATTGACTACATCAGATCTTTATCAAATCCTTACCAAACGATATGAAGCACACAGTCTTCTTTGGAACAAACAAGGCAGAGAGCAAAATCCTGGTGCAACTCCACAGAACAACAGATCCTAAAAGCCATTCATACTGCTTCAATACCTCACTTCGTAAGACAAGAAACTAAAGCCTGAGCCATAAAATCTCTCTACAGAAAATATGACAATTGCTGTGACACTCTTTAACACATATAGGAATAGATTCTTTCCCAATACACAAAGTGTAGAATTCAAAGCTTATCTCAATGGATTACTCTTTATTAACTGGAGCTATATGGAAATGGGTGATTTCACTAAAAGGTATAAATATAAGAAGCCTAAATTTTTCCTATGCTTCCCTTAAAACTTAAATTTAGTAAGACTGGCCTCAAAAAAACAAAGATGAGTAAAACGAAGCTTATCTCCTTACATTAGTACTTAAAACTTTTCCTTACCAGATTAATAGACCTTTTATCAGCAATTAGTCATATTTATTTACATTGCAGGCACATATTAGGTTCTAACAGTATTGGGCATTTAGTGTCAAAGGAAGCAAATATGAATAAATGATGGCAAATTCATTCGGCATGGTGTAAAACTGGATTCCAAAAGTAGGGGCCTACAAACTCTTTGGAAGAATATTCAAAATATTCTGGCATGGGCCCGTGTTTCTGTGACAGGATTTAGCTTTCAAATGAGGTTGCTAATAATAAGGTCTAAAAGCCACTGGTAATAGCATGTAACTCTTAACATGTTAGCATAATCCTGAAGGACTTTCAAAAATATAGTTAACATTAATAACAAAAGCTATTTTTCCAATTTTTCAATTTAAATCCCAGTAACTATTCCACCTGCCCAAGTAAATATATTTCATACTTCTAGCTAAAAAATTTTAACTATTTTTCCCTCTTCATAAGGTGCTCAATTTTTATTATGAAGAAAAATGATCCAGTCTTATCCTGACATCTACCCCTCATATTATGAACACTTTATTCCTCAATAGCATACAGTGTCTGCTGTATGACTCCCAATGCACAGAATGACCAAGAATTACATTGTTAGGGCTGAAAGAGACCTTTGATAAGAAACCCTCATAACAGAATGGCCTAATTAACCTGTCTCTGGTAAAGCAATTTAATCTGCAAGATAGTTCTTACAATTCTTTTTGTATCTACGTTATTTACAACATTTATAATTGCTGGCTCCTCTGTGTGATGCCTACCCACATAGTATATTTTTTTTGTTTTTTGAGACGAAGTCTCACTATGTCACCCTCAGTAGGAGTGCCATGGCGTCACAGATCATACAAACTCAAACTCTTGGGCTTAAGCGATTCTCTTGCCTCAGCCTCCCAAGCAGCTGGGCACCCGCCACAACGCCCAGCTATTTTTTTTGTTGTTGTTGTAGTAGCTGTCGTTGTTTGGCAGGCCCAGGCTGGGTTCGAACCCACCAGCCCTGGTGTATGTGGCCGGCGCCCTAGTAGCTGAATCTCCCACACAGTATTTTTGAGGAAATGTGTGTTAATTTATTCTTCAATCTGTAAAATTAAGGAGTTTCAAATGTTACAGATAGAAAATAAAAGCCATAGATATACCACAGACCCAAAAATAAAGACCAAAATCTTCATTCCTTTAGCTCTATAACGTATTAAACTATCCAAACAAGCAACGAAACTATGACTCTATATCCAAGAATATTTGGTTTCAGATTCAGATGGTATTCTCTAGTGTGTTAAAGCTGAATGAATATGTAAAATAGAGTTTAGGAAATTCTGTTCCCAAAAGATATGGCAAATTTTGCCTAGACTTTATTATAAATTGATTCCCTTCCAGAAACTATATTCAAGGACACATAAAATATAAATTTGTAACTCCATTGGCTTCTGACGTCCATAAAACCTATACTGTATTTCAAGACAAAGAGCTTGAAAGTAATGTTCCTTTTTGCTTTATTATCTATTTTTCTATCTATATATCTATAAATATATGACAGAGAAAAATATGTGATATTAAGTGATTCTCTTGCCTCAGTCTCCCAAGTAGCTGGGATTATAGGCACCTGCCACAATGCCAGGCTATTTTTTTTTTAGAGACAGGGTCTTGCTCTTGCTCAAGCTGGTCTCTCTTGAACTCATGAGCTCAAGCAATCCACCTGTCTCGGCCTCCCAGAGTGCTGGGAGGCATGAATCACTGTGCCTGGCCAAAGTGGGAAAAACTTTCATTTTATTTAATATACATTAACATTGTATGTAATGTCAAAGTCATGATTCTTAAAGAATATGGAATTTATATCATAAATTTTATCAAGCATCAAAATTAATTGTATTTTCAACAGTAGACTACAGAACTAGTCACAGAAGGCAGTTACTATTACTTTGAGACAGAAAACTTTCAATATATTTAGATCTTTCATTTAAGAAAACTTGTTGATAATCCTATTTTTCTGTAAACGGCACACATGTATTATATGCTCTTTTGTGTATATGATAAAGAAAAAAATTAAGAAATTAAACTTCTACCTCCTCCAAAGAATAAAAGGAAAGAAACCACATAAGAAGACAGAAAATAGAAAGCAGCCCAGGGTGGTGGCTCTCCCCTGTAATCCCAGCACTCTGGGAGGCCTGAGATGTGTGGATTGCCTGAGCTCACAGGTTTGAAACCAGCCTGAATCAGAGCGAGACCTCATCTCTAAAAATAGCCGGGTGTTGTGGCAGGTGCCTATAGTCTCAGCTACTCGGGAGGCTCAGGCAAGAGAATTGCTTGAGGCCAGGAAATCTTGAGGTTGTGAGCTGTGATGCCATTGCACTCTACGGAGGGTGACAAAGTGAGCCTCTGTCAAAAAAAAAAAAAGAAAAATAGAAAGCAGTTGTCTGTGGTAGATATGGGAGGGATAGGCGCTTAATCTTCACAGTACGATAGTGGCATTTACACAATCTTTCTCTCCTTGGATGCTAAGCAAAGGCATAGTTTTTGTGAAACTAGCCATGAAAAAATGGAGATATTCCTAATGGAAGTTGGACTGAAGGAAGAGGAAAGCCCTTTCCAAAATTTACTCTGAGATCTACAATTTGCATTATTTTCCTACATGTCAGGCTATTTATTACCCAGAGTATAAAATGGTTTGTCACATAGGATTTTCTGCCCAGGCTCTTCAAAACCACTAATCCTGCCAATACTAGAAAAGGCAACATTTTCCTTCTAACACTTGTAAATCTGGTATGGTGAGTTTAATTTAGATGTGGAATCCTAAAATTTAAAAATAAAATCCTAAAAATAGTAAAATTATCTCTTTTTGAGATATAGTCCCATTATGTCGCCCTCCGTAGAGTGCCATGGCATCACAGCAACCTCAAATTCTTGGGCTCAAGCGATTCTCTTGCCTCAGCCTTTCAGTAGCTGGGACTACAGGTGTCCACCACAATGTCCGGCTATTTTTTCCTTGTAGTTGTCATTGTTGTTGAGCAGGCCCGGGCTAGGTTTGAACCTGCCAGCTCTGGTGTATGTGGCCGGCGCCCTAACTGCTGAGCTACAGGCACAGAGCCAAAAGTAAAATTATCTTGGCTTGGTGCCCGTAGCACAGTGGTTACGGTGCCGGCCACATGCGCCAAGCCTGGGGGTTCAAAGCCGGCCCAGGCTAGCTAAACAACAATGACAACTGCAACAACAACAACAACAAATAGACGGTGTTGTGGCAGATGCCTACAGTAGTCCTAGCTACTTGGGAGGCTGAAGCAAGAAAATCGCTTAAGCCCAAGAGTTTGAGGTTGCTGTGAGCTGTGATGCCATTGCACTCTAACAAGGATGACAAAGTGAGACTGTCTCAAAAAACAAACAAAAGAAAACAAAAGTAAAATTATCTTAAGGTGAGCTTTTAGTGTGATTCTGAACGCTATGCGCAAATATGGTAAATTCCTATGTAGTACTGCTTAAGAGCAAAGGAATTAAAAATGTTCCCTCTACATTCTTACTTTTTTTAGTGTTTAATAAACCAGTATAATACTATTTCTTAAAGCTAAAGTTGTATTCTAATCTAGATATAGTAATCTACTATAAAGCATGACATGTTTTATAGTATAAAGCGCTAGATATGAAATGGGCATAATTTTTTTCTCTATTTTTTAATTTCAGGTTAATATGAGGATACAAATGATTAGGTTACAATGTTTGTTAGGTATTGTCCCTGCTGTAGTTGTGTCCTGCACCCAGAAGGTATGCCAAATGGGCATAAATTTTGAACTATACTTCAAAAATGGATATAAAAACAAAAATGGGAATATGAATAAACACACACAAAGACATGTTCTAGGTGTTCAAAATGATAGCTGAAAATACAATAGCTGATAACTTTTGTATACAAAATCTCAACATTATTAATCTCCCACTGACTGGCAATTAGGTTTGTTCATCAGCATAACAGAGTAAAACATAGAATCTCTCAATACAAAATTAAAAACCAGAATAATTTTGTTAAATGGTATGAGAAACTTTATAATTCAAGTCTTTATCAATCACATTCCTGTATTTTAAAGTGAATAATCACAACCTAAATATACTTACATTCCTAATTAGAGCTGAATACTTATTATTGCTTTAAAAAGGCACTTGGATAATGAAATTTGAATAGCCAGTCTTAACATACATAAATTTATTGTAAAATTCTGCAATATCGTTTTCTGCATTAAACAACTTGCCAATATGAAACTTCAGATATAATTTATGACTGTACATCACTGAAAAACTGAATTCACATAACACTTTTCCTTTATAAAAACATAACCTTCAAATAATAATGAAAAGCTGCTCATGCTCAAACACTATGTAATCAGAATGTAATGAGGCAACTGGTAAGATAGTTAAACTGAAAAGTTATTTAAAGTGAGGATGTAATCTAAGTAGCTGTTATGGCTATAAAAGCATTTGGCATTCTAATCACAAAAATAGAGTAGTTTCTTTTCTTTCAAAAGCCATGTTTCTCCTTTTATAAATATATTTCACACAATTACCAACAATACGAATTTTTTTTTTTTGAGACAGTCTTTGTTGCCCTCAGTAGAGTGCCGTAGCGTCATAGCTCACAGCAACCTCAAACTCTTGGGCTCAAGCGATTCTATTGTCTCAGCATCTGGAGTAGCTCACAGGAGTACCGTGAGGCACTGTGCAATACAAATAGTTTTAATTTTAATTTTTTTTTTTTTGAGACAGAGTCTCACTTTGTAGCACACTGCCTTAATACAAATATTTTCAAAAGTCCAGATTGTACTAGGTCGGTCTACATTTCATATTACAAAAATTTTGTATTTCAATTTAACTCTCTTCTTCTCTCATTCTATCTCTCCAATCTTTTTTTTTTTTTATTAAATCATAGCTGTGTACATTAATGCATTTATAGGGTACACTGTGCTGGTTTTATATACAATTTGAAATACTTAGAACAAACTGGTTAACACAGCCTTCACCGCACTTTCTTAGTGTAGTTTGGCCGGTGGTGGGTTCGAACCCATCACCCTTGGTATATGGGGCCAGCGTCCTACTCACTGAGCCACAGGCGCCACCCTGCACTTTCTAAATTATTGTTAAGACATTTATACTCTACACTTAGTAGATTTGACATGTACCCTTGTAAGATGCACCGTAGGTGTGGTCTGACCAATTACCCTCCCTCTACCCATCTTCCCTCCTCTCCTCCCCTGCCCCTCCTCTTTCCCCTTTGTCTTGGGCTGTAGTTGGGTTATAGCTTTCATATGGAAGTGTGGATGATTATATATTGGCTTGATAGTAGAGGTGAGTACATTGGATACTTTTTCCTTCATTCTTGAGATACTTTACTAAGTAGGATATGTTCCAGCTCCATCCATGTAATCATAAAAGAGGTACAGTCTCCATCTTTTTTAAGGCTGCATAATATTCCATGGTGTACATATACCACAATTTGTTAATCCATTTGTGGGTCAATGGGCACTTGGGCAGATATTTGCACCATAAAAGTTTATTGCAGCCCAATTCATAATCTCTCTCCAATCTTTAAGATTACAACAATTAATAACTAGTTCTTTTAGGATATCCATTAAGAGGGATACAGTTGAATATATTCTATTTCTATTACCTTGATCATAGGCTGACTGACTGTTAGATGAGTCTTTGGTAGTGAATCATTTCTAAACAAATATTCTGAATTTCCATTTTGTTCTGTAATGTTTTTATTTAATTTTTTTGAGATACAGTCTTACTTTGTGCCCTTGGTAGAGTGCCATGGCTTCATAGCTCATAGCAACCTTCAACTCTTGGGCTCAAATGATTCTCCTGCCTCAGCCTCCCAAGTAGCTAGGCCTGCCAGTACCTGCCACAGTGCTCAGCTATTTTTAGATATGTGGGTCTTGCTCTTGTTCAGGCTGGTCTCAAACCCATGAGCTCAGGCAATCCACCCACCTCGGCCTCCTAGAGTGCTAGTATTATTGGAGTGCGCCACCATGCTCAGCAGGTTCTGTAATGTTTATTGTTTTGTGTCACTGTACAACATTGCTGTACTTCTTTAAATAAAAATGTATCATGCATCATTATTTGCTATTTTATAATGTAGTCAATTTGAAAGCTTTTGAGTAAATTTCCCTCTAAAAATCAGTACTATAGTGGCTCATTTCTTCTCTTATTTTATCTGTATATTTTAGTTCTGTGACTTTCAAATAAAAAATTTTAAAAAATCTACTCATTTAAACTCAGAATCACTTGGGACTATTCAATATACCTGCAATTTCCTTTCCTACAATTTCACCCCTAATTTACTATTGATCCTTTATGTTGAGTGCAAGCTGGTAGGCTTCAAAGAAAAATACTTTCAGTAAGACCTTTATCAACTTTAAAGTAATAAAAATCACTAACTCCTTGAAAAAGTGTATTTATGAATAAATTCATCTCATGAAAAATTTATTCCATGGCTTTTATTTACTAATTGTTCTGTTATGTCCTTGGTTTTACTGCCCAGATACTCAAAGAATACAAATATCCTTTCTTTACACTAATTTAGTGTCCTTTATCTTTTCCATGTGAATGTCAATAAATAGCCCTTCAAATATTTACACAAACATCTTGCAAGGATAAACACCAAATTTAGCAGTTGTTTTTCCTGGTAGTTGAGACTAAGGTGAAGAGGCAGGATACTTCCTTCCATTTTATTAGATGTTCTGTATGACATGATTTTATAATGAATATATCTTCTTTAATTAAAAACAAATAAGGTCTTCCATATAGCATCCAATTGCCACTTTCATAATTAATTTGCAATATCAGAAAGTAAGACAATTGAATTATATAGGTTTGGCCAATTTTATATAAATCCAGACTCAAGTTTCAGAATTCCTTGAATATGTTTAAGTCCGAGGACACTCATTTAACCACTTGACAACTGTTTAATATTTTCCACAAATAATAAAGTTTATATTTCCAACTTACCTGTAAATATAGCTTATTGTCTTTTGTTATAGCATCCATTAGTTCCTTCTGTAGAGGTGGGTCTCCATTTATCCAGAGGCCATTTGTTGGATTATTACCACTTAACCCATTAGTGTTCTGTTTTTTATACAAAAGAACATAAGCTGTGTCCTTTGGAAATCTACTTGTAATTTTCTGGACTGACTGAAATGAAGTAAATGTCACTCTACTGTCATTAAATAAAAACCATTCTTTTGAAATTTCCTTATTTTCCAAATCCTGTTCAATAACTGCAGTGGGACTCTCTCCCCCTAGTAAATGACTCTGGGAGGATGCTAATGCCAGAGTTTCAGGCTGATGGCACATCTGATACGAAGACTCTGTACCTGTGATGTTTCTAGCATAGGAATAGTAATGGCCACTTTCAGAGGATACACCGGAGTGAACGACAACAGAACTTAATAGATAGGGTACCAATTTTGGGCAGCAGGGTTCTTCACTCCCAGAAGGCTTTAACTTTTTAGCTAGGTTTTCACTAGTGTCATTGAAGCCCACATCTACAGACCAACTTTCTGACAATGAAGAAAAAGAAGTAGTTCTTTTAACTGGCAACTCCAAAACCAGTGGCAGTGACACGTTGTCTAAAATTTTCCTTCTTACATGATACTTCTGATCATAAGAAAATCTCAGGAGAGTAAGAATAAGGTATTCAGGTTCCTCTGTGATTTGCATAGTTTTCTCAGCATTCTGAAGAGAGGCACAGTTTTCACAATAATATTGGTTGTCACCAGTAAGAATCTCCGGAGCCAAAAAATAATTTAGTAAGTCAGTTACTGAAGGTGTGGTTTCGCCTCCTGGTTTCTGAAGCACATCTTCATTAACAAGACTCTTGTCAGATTCATTAGGGACAGAAGTGTTTTCAGTATAGTAAAACTCATCAAGAGGAGTTCTTTCATTCACAACTGAGTCACAGATAAAAGCAGCTGTTGCAGGATTATAAACTACTGGTTCTTCTGAAGGACCTGGTACAGTGGGTTGCATTAGATCACTATTTTGTGTACTGGGTGATGATGCTGGACCTTGGAAAGACAAGTTTTCCATAGAAGAGGAAGGACAAAAGGCAAGTGAGAGATCTGTAAAGGCTTCTACTTTTTGTGAGGTACTCCCGCAGTTCAAACAACATATATGAGTTTGTAGTTTTCCTCCAAACATTTTCTCTATTAAAGTCTTCTCACCATCAATTATGCAAGGAGTCTCTGTTAGTATAGCTGCTTTACTATCTACTTCCTGTAAAGAAGTTTCGCTGTACCCCAGACTTTCAGGAGGCTTATGTGCGGACTGAACTTTCAAGATCTTTTCTTCTTCATGGAGCCTGCAGGAGAGTTATATCATTATATAGCTACTTCATTTAAGCTTAAAAGTCATTATCTATTTAAAAATATTCATTGTTTAAATAAATAGCCAAGTTATTTTTATCATATATAATGCTTAATTTGAAAAATAATATTTTTTTGGCTCAGCGCCTATTGCTCAGTGGTTAGGTGCTGGCCACATACATGGGGGCTGGTGGGTTCGAACCCGGCCTGGGCCAGCTAAACAATAATGACAACTACAACAACAACAAAAAAACAGCTGGGTGTTGTGGCAGGGGCCTGCAGTCCCAGCTACTTGGGAGGCTGAGGCAAAAGAATTGCTTAAGCCCAAGAGATTGAGGTTGCTGTGAGCTGTGTTGCCACAGCACTACCGAGGATGACATAGTAAGACTCTGTCTTAAAAAATAAAGTTTTTCATTTTTTCATTAAAAATAATGTTTAATAGTTCAAGAAGGCAGAAGAGAGGCTATTACTACTCTATATTCTCATTAAACCTTCTTCCTGCTGCTATTTTATAGCACTTATTACATTCACAGTTACTACTTACAGTAGAACCTCTCCTTTATAAGTAATAAATGGGACAACATATGGAGGTGGTCAACATAAGGAACCAGGCTTACTGTACTGACACATACAAGAGCGACATGTCTGGTCTATGAAAATTAGGCCAACTTAAGGAGGAGGTCAATGTAGAGAAGTGGTCACTCTGAAGAGTCTACTGTGTACCTGCCTGGCATCTCACAGAAAGTTTGGCACAAAGAAACCTCTGAATAAATCCTGAGTTGAATGGAAGGAAGGTTGCACATGTTGAGCCTAACAAACTTTACTAGTCATTAACACAAAGAAGAGGGAAAAGACAGAGAGGTATAAGAAGATAATACGTTTCTTTAAGTGGTTAGAAGACCACCAAAGTCCTATAGTTACGTACTGATTAAAGTAGTGATTCTTTAACTTTTTTTAGTCCCAGGACTCCTTTATACTGTCAAAAATATAATAACTAAAAACAATGCAAGTGCTTTTGTTTATGTGGATTATATATATCAACATTTACTGTATTCAAAAACTGAGAAAAAAACTGGTAACATACTAATATCTTTACAAATAACAAACCCACTTCATGTTAATATAAATAATATTTAAAAAATGAAACACAGTTATATTTTATAAAACCCAAAATGAATTACTGAGAAGACTGGCACGGTTCTACATTTTGCAAGTAAGTATCTGGCTTAATTGAAGACAGATGGGTCCTCCTATCTTCTTGTCATTCTATATTGTAACATAGAATGTATATTGTCTTCATATTTTTTTGGATGAAACAATAAAGAAAATCTGGCCTCACAAAAATATGTTGTTGAAAAGAGATGACCTCTTCATATCCTAGTCATAGCACAAAAAAAAAAGAAAAGAGAAGACCTCACACACTCCTGAAAGTGTTTTGGGAACCCTTAGGGGTCCTTGTATTACACTTTGAAAACAGCTGAATAAAGAAAGAAAATCTAAAACAGAAACCAAATGAAAAACAAACCTTTAAAAAAAATAATAACTGCAAGAGTATTTTAAAGATTAACACTTGATATGTTTTTTTTTTTTTGAGACAGACTCTCACTTTGTCACTGTTGCTAGAGTGCCATGCTATCATAGCTCACAGCAACTTCAAACTCTTGGGCTCAAGTAATTCTCTTGCCTCAGTCTCCCAAGTAGCTGAGACTATAGGCGCCCACCACAATGCCCAGCTATTTTTAGAGATGGGTCTTGCTCTGATTCAGGCTAGTCTTGAACTCGTGAGCTCAAGGGAGCCACCTCCCTTGGTCTCTCAGAGTGCTAGGATTATATAGGTGTGAGCCACTGTTCCCTGCTTGAAATATGTTTTTAAAGGTAAAAATACTAAGCATTAATAACCTTATGAAAAGATGCAATTCAAATCATAATTTGAAAAATACTTTTTACCTGTCAAGCAGAAACCTGAGGTATTCAGAACAGTCTTGCTGAGACCTGGGAGTAAACCATGGAGGTCTAGAAGCCTCAAAGAATATCCGAGGTGCGTATGCTTCCCTCTTTTGATAGCAGTGGAGAAAATACAAGATGCATGAACTAAGTAACTGAAATCTTAATATACAATGTTTAGTGAAGATTACATAAAAGTACATTGCACCCAGTCTTTCCTATAAAATGCCAGGCACGAGGGCAATTTAGAGTCAGATAAAATTACTTAGAAATAAGTCTAGGTAATGGAAGCCTACTGCAGAGAATTGAGAGCTAGAAAAATTATGTGACTTGCTCAAGGTCATACAGCTAAATATGTGAAAAAGATGACTACATTAGAACCCAGGCCTTCAACACTTGATGTAATATTCCTGTCATTATTCCTCTCTGACAGTCATGCATTTAAGTTCACAACTTTTTTGAAAAGCAAATCAGAAAAAAGGGATTTGTTAATAAATATGTATCTCGAACAAAGTAATAAGGGGAATAAATACTCTATACAGTCATGCAAACCTACTATAGGTGAAAATTTCCTTGACTGGGGGTACATGTTAGAAATGTACACAATTCGCTGATTTTTTTCTTTTTTAAAGTTGAGAAGTACATTTTTTTTTTTTTTTTGAGACAGAGTCTCACTTTGTCATTCTTGGTAGAGTACCATGGTGTCATAGGTCACAGCAACCTCAAACTTTTAGGTTTAAGCAATTCTTTTGCCTCAGCCTCTCAAGTAGCTGAGACTATAGGTGCCTGCCACAACGCCACTATTTTTATTTTATTATTTTATTTTTTTGGAGACAGAATCTCATTTGGTCACCCTTGGTAGAATGCTGTGGCACTATAGCTCACAGCAACCTGAAACTCTTGGATTCAAGTAATCTTCTTGCCTCAGTCTCCCGAGTAGCTAGGACTACAGGCACCTGCCACAATGCCTAGCTATTTTTTAGAGATGGGGTCTCACTCTTCTCTTGCTCAAGCTGGTTTTGAACCTCTGAGCTGAGGCAATCCACTTGCCTTGGCCTCCCAAGTGCTGGGATTACAGGCGTGAGCCACCACACCCAGCCTCCTGGTTA